>OZ019957.1:1346450-1608692 GCA_963970385.1 Theonella swinhoei
CAAATTACACAATAGTCATCATACTGAATGACATAACAGAGGGTGTACACATATTTTATATACTAATCATTAAAATACGGTTGATTTTGTGTAAGGAGGCTTTGGGGAGTGCAAGCAATAGTTTACACATGAGAAGGGGAGACTTTGGACAAGGTTAAGCATATATTCTAAAGTGACCTGAGGATAGATACATTATAAAAGTATAGTTGTTGTAAGAGCTTCTATTATGACAAATACTAGTCAAACTGCAGGCCCGTAGTACGGCAATTGGGAGTAGTAGTGCGCATGCGCGCGAGCGAAAATTATTGCAGACGGCGTCCACTTTTGCTTAGCCACGCCCATTTGCTGCAACAAAACTCAATATAAAATTGAATAGACAGATATCAAGAATAAATAATAGGGAGGAAGACCGTGTTGAACACGCGTTTGCGCCTAGTATTAGAGATCACATTTACAAGAAGCTGAGCAGTATACTGGTATTTTCAGACCAACAATGGGGGTTTTTAGCTGGCAGATCCACAGCAGGAGCTATACTTTCAGCAGTGCAGGAATGGCACGGTCACTTGGATGGTGGTGCTGAAGTGCAACCTATATTCTTTGATCTCCAAAAAGCTTTTAACACCGTTCCTCATATGAAACTAATCACTAAGCTATCTTCTCTTGATATACCTTCACACCTTGTTGCATGGATCTCAAGCTATCTCTACAGTAGACGCCAACAAGTTGCTGTTTCTGGTGTACCTCAAGGGTCAGTATTAGGTCCTCTATTATTTTTATATTGATGGTCTTGCAGAGTTATCTCTTCACAGCAGTAAGTTGCAATTGTTTGCTGATGATGCGCTAATGTACAGAACTGTTCAGAATTCTTCTGATGCCCAGGATTTACAGACTGATATCAACTTATTCGTTCAATGGATAGCTAATAATAATCTGAAACTTAAACTTCTATTGTCCAGCAGGCATTTACCAAAGAGTGACTATATATTTGTGATCAATGGTCAACCTCTGGAGAGAGTATTACAAATATCTGGGGGGGGAGGTTATATCTCTTCTAATCTATCTTGGGATGACCATATAACTCAGATATGTTCAAGAGCTAAGAGACAAATGGGTGTGCTTTACGGTCACTTTTATCGTGGTTTGCTTACCTATCACATTGAAACTATTCTACATTTCATTTGTGAGGCCTCTGTTGAAATATGCTGCTCCTGTATGGGATCCCTACCTTATGAAAACATATTAAAGCCATTGAATCTGTGCAGAAATTTGCTACTAATGTATGTACAAAAATATGGCATAATCTATCTTATAGGGAATGTCTTATCCATGAGTTGGTATTTTTACCAAATTGTCCTATTTGTTACAGACAAAACTTAATGTCAACATGATCTAGTACCCACGCTATCCATGTTCCATTTGCTCATAGTAATGGATACTACTTCTCCTATTTTTGTGATGCACCACGGCAATGGAACAATCTACCTGCAGAAGTTGTTTCATCCTCGACTTTTTCATCTTTTAAAAGAGCATGTTATTCTACTTTACTTAATTAATTGTATTGTATATTTCTTTCAGGGTTTCTTATTTTGGGTACATGCATTGCATTAGCTAATAGCTATTAATGTATCCTATATCTTGTACATGAATTATTATAGACCAAAAAATCTAACAGCTCGGAAAGTAGCGTGACTTCAGCTTTATTACCCATGTGATGTATAGTTACAAGCCTTCCCCGTCACTACACATGTACTTACCAACAGATAATAACCAGTACCAGCACTTGCCAGCGATGCCTAGTATAGGGTAGACAACGTGAAAAATCGACCTTCAGGAATCACGTCTCTCACTAGCGTATCACGACACCCTCTAGTGTACCATCACAACTCCACACTCGAAACCCCCACTAGTCCGCCTTGTCGCTCGCTATGCGCAGCACTAAAAATTTTCAAGAGAGGGGTGAAAGGTCAAAGCATTGGACTTCGAGGAGGCGCCGAGAGCAAGTTGGTCGGTAGTGAGTCTACCTTTCACCACGAATGATGTACGCCATATTCCTCTGCTTCTAGTATCTAAAAGCCTCGTTAAAAAATAACTGCGCGCACTTTTGTGCCGCTGTACTCGCTAGTTGTGGTGGATCTGGCTTTCTCACTACATGTCCTTGTAGTAGACTAGTAGTAGATGTATGTCAGAGAATGTGGTCAGGACCTGTCGTTGTTTACCATCTGGAACGAATGCGTGCACAGTATGGGAGGGGGCGTGGTTTATATACTTTTGGGTGGAGTTATCTGTCATGTTGGCCTATGCTTCCCCTCTGATGCTTCCCTTACAGATGTGGCCGGATTCACATACTGGGGACTGCTCATAGCTAATCTAGAGAATATGAAGCAGTTGATTGTGAAAGATCTTCATATGACTCTTTCCTCAGCTCAGAACCCTCACTATGAACTGCTTCATATTCTGTAGATGGCTGTGAGCAATCCCCAGTATGTGACTCCATATGTGTAAGAAAAGCCATAGGCCTGACAACGCTCCACCCACAAAGTATATAAACCACGCCCCCTCTCATACTGTGCACGCATTCGTTCCAGATGGTAAACAACGACAGGTCCTGACCACATTCTCTGACATATATCTACTACTAGTCTACTACAAAGATATATAGTGAGGAAGCCAGATCCACCACAACTAGCGAGTCCAGAGACACAAATGTGCGCGCAGTTATTTTTTAATGAGGCCTTTAAATACTAGAAGCAGAGTAATATGGTGTACCTCATTCGTGGTGAAAGGTAGACTCACAACCGACCAACCAGGCAAGAGTTGACCTTTGACCCCGCTCGCAAAAAATATTTAGTGCTGCGCATGGCCAGTGACAAGGCGGACTAGTGGCGGTTTCGAATGTGGAGTTTTGATGGTACACTAGAGGGTGTCGTGATACGCTAGTGGGAGACGTGATTCCTGAAGGTCGATTTTTCACGTTGTCTACCCTACCTAGTATGCGCTTTCACTCTTTCGCACTATATAGCAATCTCGCAGCTATACACATGCGCTTTAGCGAAAATCACGTTACTTTCCGAACAGTTAATGCTAGGCCCAAACGTGTTTTCGACACTCCCTTCCTCTCTGTTATTTACATAGGCGTAGGAACGCGCTGTCATGTGAGGGGGCCAAAATGCGTCGTTGGAGCACGTGACCGTATACGCGCTCCGTCGATTGCGGAGCCACACCTTCTCCTAGATCCTAAGCACGTTATTACAGCGCGGCTGCGATGCCAGTACTACTGGCTGCTTCGCGTAAATACGGATTTTTGGCAGTGCTGTGCCTGATGGGCGTGGCAGTATGGCCGTAGTTGTGGGGGGCAGAGGCCTTTATCTACAGCTTTGTGGGGGCCATGGCCCCTATGGCCCCCACGGTTCCTACGCCTATTATTTACTCTTGCATATACATGTATATATACACACACAAACTTCAATATGCAAACTAAGCATGCGCAGTATGCAAGAAGCAAAAACCCATGGCCGTGTCGGCCGTGCTGCGTCCTACGGCCTTGCACTGGGAGAATATACCTCAAACTCCAACTTCCAGACAATAGCCCAACTCCCATTCCCTTTCTTGGAGTACTGTCAATGATCAAAATAACTTCACCAATTAATTCATGTCAACACAAATCAACTTTATTGTACATCACTAGTCTCCACATAAATTACTCTTGCACCAAGTGTCTAGCATACATGCATAGTGTGTAGAGGTGGAGGTATATAGGAATCCTTGTTACTGGGCTGTTTTCACTAGTACAGGCCAAAGGCTATATAGATACACTTTGTATTTCACTGTTCACATGGTTTGATTCAGGGGCTGTCAATATTGGAGCGGGCATGCAATCACACATACCAAATATCCCTTTTGTGCGTATTTCATCATCTTGCACATGGCACATCATCTTGCACATTTTCTTGGGTATTAAAGTGCCATGGTTCTTAGTTGTTAACATGAAGTGCCAGTTATATAATATGAAGTATTGAAATCATACTATATATTAGGTCCATAAGACCAGTTGTATAACTTTGTTCATCATTATGTCTAGCTCCTGCATAGTATTCAACCCTATTTCAACCACTAACTGGTTCTACTAATAGATCTCTTTGCTGCAATAGCCACTCTTCATTACAATATATCTAACATGATATGTACCATAATTATATAGCTCCTAACAAAAAAAATGACACAGAAGTACTCCAAACACTCTAGAGTCCAGTTGTGGTGGTAGATGAGGAGCTGCTACTGATCTGCACGTACGCCTCATTACGTTTCATAGCTACTGCTCCTGTGTGATGCTGCTTCTCATTCACTTGCTCATACATTTGGTCCACATTGTCCCCATCACCTCCACTAACACAGTGGCACTGTGTCAACTTCTCTCTCAGTTGGTATACACAGTAGATCATGGCCAGTATGTTGATAGTCACTGAGATAAACAGCAGTACAGCCAATGCACTCACTCCACCTACCAGAGTTCCTGCAATGCAGTGATCACATTTAAGTGCATGGGCAGTGTAGTGCATATATTGCATGATGAACTTCCTCACAACCACTCCATCTGTTATATACTATCATCCTTATGACATGACAATCAATAAGGGCTCACCACATGTTTCTTGTGGTGGATCTCCTATATCATAGAAGAAAAACACACTCATTCAAAGATAATATGTACCACTTTTGAATACTATTTACCAACTCTAAGAGTGTGGTAGTGTTTCCCTGCCAAGAGCATGTGTAGTCTCCTGAATCACTTGGAGATACACAAAAGATAGTGAGTTGAGACACAACCCTCTCAGTAGTGGATATACTGTTACCACTCAGGAGACCAGCATTGGTCACAGTAGTAGTGTATCTACCATTGTGTAGTTCATCTGATCCATGAGTCCACACAGGAGGAGATGAGTTACGAGGATAGCCATAGACCTCACATTCCAATACAGCTTCTGTACTCTCTCCAGTGAATACTGTCACTGGAGACTCAGCTTCAATGACCACTGTATGAGGAGTGTTTCTATAGGGAAAAACCCATAAGGATAATACGTTACACAGAGCCCATAGGACTTATCCATAAATGGATAATATACCTGGGAGATTGAGTGTGATCCTTCCAGTAACTGGAGTAGTTTCTCTGCAGTCAACTCCATCAGGACACATTACATACTGCACTCTACACATGTACTCTTCCTCATCAGAATATTGTACACCAGATATCTGTAGACTACTGGACTGAATGTTAGTGGGGTGTGTGATAGTGAGTCGATTATCATTGTTCAGTTGTGTCCCATTCTTCCACCACTGCCACTGGTATTGGTAGTCATCAGTAGGAGGACTGGCCACAGAGCAAGTGAGACTGACAGAGTCAGGCTGGCTGAGGTCAGGGGTCACTGTGGCTCCACTGGGTGGGGGGTAGGAGAGAGGTTGTACACTACACAAGATGGAAGATGGAGGAGTTCCCTTACACAGTTGTATCTCACTGATGAATAGCCAGTCAATGTCTGAACTGGAAAAGTGTAAACTGATCAATAGCTTGAAAACATTAGTTAGTGAGACAGTGTAAGTATTCCTGGACAGTGTATTAGTACTGGAGGAGAAAGAGCAGCTCTGGGTGGTGACATTACTCACATCATTATTAGTACCAGGATGTGTCCTAGCAGTGAAAGTAGTAGTTTCAGGTGAGCCTATTCCAGCTGAAGGTACACTCAGTGTGTAGATATCAATGTAGGACACACTGAATGGTGATGGTTTAAGGAACCGCAGTGTCACTGTGCCATTGTTTCGATGCCACACAAAGAACCTGTGGACCTGGTCTGGATCACTCACATTCACTGAGTGTGTAGGTCCAATGTCTCCATCATTCAACACTGACCCTACTTGACAATGCAGAACAGTACCACTACCAACAGCACAGTTACTTTTGTTGGACTCAATGCCATTGTAAGCTACTGGAGCTACTGTATTATTAATTCCATGGTATCCTTTGAGAACTGTATGAAAATGAGATTACTATATGATACAAGTGCTACATTATGGTCATATATACCTCTTTGGCACTGCTGCCTACTCTGAAGTAGTCTAATGACTAGTAGCAGTAACAGAAAGAGTAGTTTTCTAGCAAACATGACTTCTGTAATAGTAGAGTAGCCAATAACTAAGATTCTAGCCTTGTCCCACTCACCCATCACTCTATCATGTGATACAGTCATAGCAGTGTATATTATTACTAGTGCTGCAGTGAAATCAATTTGTTTAAGAAACAAAAATGTTATTTATAATAATAATAATATTACTTTTTATGACATACAGAGGCCAAGGTGGCCCATTAGTCAAACATACATAAAATAAGATAATATTAAAGTCGAACACTCTTTCTAAACTCAAAACAGGAAAAAATATACCAACCTAGTTTTCTAATTGTTGGGGTGTTGTTGGTCTCAAAGAGATAGCACATTTTTCTCATGTTGGATAGGCTATTAAACTCTGCGTTGTATTGCATTGCTGTATTATAAAGACTTCTTCTATAGTTATCCAAGTGACAACATTCTGTTATAAAGTGAAGCTCATCATCTATTTTTCCACTGGTGCAGTATGTACACAGACGATGCTCTGGAGGAGTTGGAGGGATGGTATATCTGCCAGTCTCTATTGCCAGGCTACGACAGCTGGTTCTGAATCTTGCCATTGCTATCATATGACTTCTTTTGGTGATTCTAGATAGATAGAATTCCCATGCAAAAACAGTTTTGAATAACCTGTATGTTCGAAGTTTGTTTCTACCACTCTGCCGAATGTCATTCCAAAGCTGTTCTCTCCATGTGGCAATATAGGAGTCCTGTAAATTCTTTTTAATATCAGTCATACTTATTTGACTTGCATTGATAGATTGAGTGTTCATATACTTCATAATTTTTTGTGATACACTGGTATTCCAATTCCTTTTTTTGGTTGGTAGGGTTTTCAATACTGTAAGAGCCTCAAAAACCAGTGGTGGTGAGCTCATATGTATCCTGACATAGTACTTAATTACTCTGTAATATATCCTCAACCACTGAGGAAAGGTACCTGTTTCACCATAGACAGCAATGGTTGATGCGTTGGGAGGGAGTCCTAGCATTCCCTTACAAAATTTGAGTAGAACCTTCTCTATTATTTGATGATAAGTAACCCCCCAGATTTCACAGCCATACTCCAGTATAGGTTGGACCAATGCTGAAAATAATGAGCACATCACATCAGGAGAAAATCCACCTCGTTCTCTCGACATTGTTTCAATTCTATTAATCACCTTGAGAGCACTTTGACACAATGTTTTCACAGCTGTTGCAAATGAACCAGTGTTAGAGAAGATGATACCCAAATATCGATATGACAAAACCTGCTCCAATGAAGTTCCATTGTATGACCACACAAAGGTGCTTGGTGAACCGAACCTACCAAAAATCAGAACTTTGGTTTTGTTATGGTTGACTGTAAGGGCCCATTTTGAACAGTACTCCTGAAGAGCATTCAGACCCGCTTATAGGTCCTGTGGATTGTCTGCCAACAAAACAAGATCATCTGCAAAAGAATATATCAACCTAGCGTAATAAAAATAACACTTGTTTTATGTCGGACCATTTGTTAAAGAACATTTTATGTCGGACCATTTGTTATAATAAACAAAGAAGTTCATCCACAAACCTCCCTTTCTCTCTGCATGCACCCTCTAGAACAATAAGAGGACACCACACAATAGTCATCATACTGAATGACATAACAGAGGGTGTACACATATTGTATATACTAATCATTTCATCCCCAAAGCCTCCTTACACAAAATCAACGATTAGTATATAAAATATGTGTGAGCTTCTATTATGACAAGTATATACTAGTCAAACTGCAGGTCCGGAAACCAGTACGGCAACTGGGAGTAGGTAGTGCGCATGCGTTAGCGCGCGAGCAAAAAGGATTGCTGACCACGTCCACTTTTGCTTAGCCACGCCAAACTAAAAAGTTCTCAATATCCAATAGATAGATATGAAGAGTAAATAATAGAGAGGAAGACCGTGTTGAACACGCGTTTGCGCCTAGTATTAGAGATCTAACCGATCGGAAAGTAACGTGACTTCGGCTTTATTAACCATGTGATGCATAGTTACAAGCCTTACAAGCCTTCCCCGTCACTATATATGTACTTATCAACAGCATCAGATGATAATGACCAGTACCAGCACTTGCCAGCGATGTCTGGTCCTTCTGAGCATGCGCTTTCACTCTTTCGCACTAGCAATCTCGCACCTATAATCTCGTTTTTCGCAGCTATAATTTCGCAGCTATATAATCTCATTTCGCACTATCAATCTCGCAGCAGCTGAGCTATACATCACGTGCGCTTTAGCGAAAGTCAAGTTACTTTCTGAGCAGTTAATGCTAGGCTCAAACGCGTTTTCGACACTCTCTTCCTCTCTGTTATTTATCTTCCAGACACATGTATATATACACACAAACTTCAATATACTAACTGAGCATGCGCAGTATGCAAGAGGCAAAAACCACATGGCCGTGCTGGCCGTGCTGCGTCCTACGGCCTTGAACTGGGAGAATACACGTCAAACTCTAACTTCCAGACAATAGCCCAACTCCCATTCCCTTTCTTAGAGTACTGTCAATGATCAAAATAACTTCACCAATTAATTCATTTCAACACAAATCAACTTTATTGTACATCACCAGTTCCCACATAAATTACTCTGATACCAAGTGCCTAGCATACATGCATAGGGTTCAGCACTGAACCATGACCAGAGAATTTGTTACAAGAAGCACCTATGTTCACTTTTTGTATCTAGCACAGATGAGATACAATCCAGGCTGAAGTGCCAATGCAGAGTACCTTGATACCATACACTATAGACTTACTAATAATTATTGCAATTCTAAGAGTGACTGTTGTACTGTTTCCCTGCCAGGAGCACGTATAGTCCCCTGAATCATTTGCAGTAACATTGAAAACCCTCGTAGTGGACATACTGTTACCACTCAGGAGACCAGCATTGGTCACAGTAGTAGTGTATCTACCATTGTGCAGTTCATCTGATCTGAGAATCCACACAGGAGGAGATGGGTTACAAGGATAGCCATAGACCTCACATTTCAATACATCTTCTGAACTTTCTCCAGTAACTATTTCAATTATCACTATATACATGCAATCAATATGAGTACAGAGTCATATATGCAACAATATTTCCATAAAATGTATAAAGGATGTAGGGATGAAAGTGCCAAAACCAAGTGCAGTATGTTTATATGCAGCAAGACCAAGGAAAATGGTATGCAACAATACACTTCACAGTTATAAAAGAAATATAGAAAGAGGAAACTTATAAGAACACTTTCCTAGGGCTATAAACATGCCTGTATCTACTGGTGTGTAATTTTTGTGGCGGATTTAAATTCACCATTAGCATTTTACAGAATTTTTTTAGCCTTGAACTATTTATATTTCCTTGTTTTAGAATTATTTCCACTGCTACACAGACTTCCTAGGAGTTAGCTATCAGAAGACACCACTGGGAGATTGAGTGTGATCCTTCCAGTAACTGGAGTAGCTTCTCTGCAGTCCACTCCATCACTACATACTGCACTCTACACATGTACTCTCCCTCATCAGAAAATTGTACACTAGATATCTGTAAACTACTGGACGGAGTGTTAGTGGTGTGTGTGATAGTGAGTCGACTATCATTGTTTAGTTGTGTCCCATTCTTCCACCACTGCCACTGGTATTGGTAGTCATCAGTAGGAAGACTGGCCACAGAGCAAGTGAGACTGACAGAGTCAGGCTGGCTGAGGTCAGGGGTCACTGTGGCTCCACTGGGTGGGGGGTAGGAGAGTGGTACACTACACAAGATGGAAGATGGAGGAGTTCCCTCACACAGTTGTATCTCACTGATGAATAGCCACTCAATGTCTGACATGTTGAATGGGATTTGGACAGTTATCAGAGAGTCGGTAGACTCTCTATGTAGGGATGGCACCGACACGACACGCCCATTTTCTCATATAGAATGGCCCAGAACCCCCAAACGCAGCATTTACAAACCCTTTTAGACATATACACGTACTCTATGAGTGATTCTGTGCCCGCTAAGACCCTCGAAGTACGTAAAATACACAGCTACAATGACTTACGGAAATTGGTCAAACCGCATTTTTGAAAATTTTTGTTCATCTTCTTCTTTATTCAGTTGAACTGGCCTACTGTAAAAGTGGCACAAGTACTCTCCTTGGTTTTCACACAAAACGACTCCTTTCCGTTGCGTACGTGATCCTTGACCAAGAGAATCTTCGTAGCTTCACTCGGAACTGTATAAATCGGGAACTTTCCTTATTTGTTGGAAGCCATTTTCTGTAAGTGCACGTGCATTCCACGTTTCATAGAAAGGTGGGGCTTAAGGCGTGGGAGTAGAAGGAGGTGGGTCTCGTGCAGCAAAACATTAATTAATGCTGAAGGATGTAGGGATGGAAGTGTAGAAACAATGATGCAGCCATGCAACAATAATATGCGTAGCTCACCTCCTCGCTATACATCTTTATCAGAGAGTTGGTAGACCCGAGCTCACTATGTCTACCTCAGGTTTGGCGTTACTAACTCCCTTCATAGGCGCCATGCAAGGCTATGAGAGTTTAATAGTGTTAGGCGCCATTTCCTTTTTGGTTCACGCGTAATTAGTAAGCATTACGTCACGTAAACTAGTATAAAATGCTTGTAGCGCCCCTTACGACTTTTGTGCGGTGTTCGTTCATTCGTTGTTTTGTGTGCTACTCCGCGCTCCTACCTCAGTCTATTAAAATCAACTATAACGTCCAACTTTGTTCCCTTGCCGATCGGCACCTGTCTACGCTTCCTGTTATCTCGACTTCTCTCCCTCTCTCCTTCGCCGATTGCGGCACCTGTCTACGTTCCTTCAAGTTATTTCGACTCATTCTCTCTCTCCCTCTCCTTCGCCAATTGCGGCCCTTCATCTATCCGTATTTGCTACCTTCAGCCAGTGACTGTGTCTGGGCCTTCAGCGCCTCCGATTCCGAGTTCATCCGGCAGGCTCCGCTTTTTGAAGGTACGCTTTTATTTATTAACCTGCAGAACGGCTGCACCGCTTTGCGTGACATGCAAAAAAGATGACCTACATTAGAGAGTTTGCTCATTTTTGTGTGTTTGCAGCTGCAGTCGACGTCCGAAGACAGTCAGGCGCAGAAAATTCCCTCAGTTGTGTTCTCTCGTGTCCTCAATACGTACCGGGTGTGGTGGAGACATTTTGAAGAGCTAAGTGTTATACTTATATTCACCTGTACGTGTACGTGGCCTATGTATGATGCCGTCTTTGAGACAAAAACGGAAGGCTTACCGTAAGAAATACTATAACGAGCATAGAGCAAATGTACAGAATCCAACCTTAAAGGCGGAGTACAACAGAAGTTACTATGCTCGTAATACTGAAAAGATCAAGAGAGCCGCTAAGTTACTTTATAAATTAGATAGTTACAGAAGAAAGGCCTCTGCTAGAGCAGCTGCTAGAGCAGCCTATACAGCTGACCCTGAAAGAAAGAAGGCAGCAAGCAGAGCTCAACAGTCGAATCGCCAACGTACCGGAAGTTACATTACGCACATGTAATTTTATTTGCAAATGAATTTCGTACTCCCGCATCCCGCGGTACGGGACCGTTTACTCATTACATATTCAGACACTTGTATTCTTGCCTCTCTGCTAGGTAACGCAAAGAATTCCATATTTATTAGCTAAGCAATCTTCGTAGGCCCGTCTTAGCAACTTGCAAGCACTGATTCCACTTCTAGTGCGCTCCACGATCGTAAACGCCCACCCGCGTCTAAGCGGGGTGTTGAAGCTAAACGTGTCAGGAAACATTTTTGGCAAGGCCCTAAAATTTTGAAACTTTTACTGCGGTAGCAGCAGTTATTACTCTCACTAATCACAAAAAATGACGTTGTTTGACTAAAAGATACAGTCAAACAACGACGGTAAAAAATTATGCATAATCGTACGTACTCGTGTACAGCTGAGCAGTTCCAGCGGTAATATGAGCAGGTGAGATAAACCAACATTCACTTAACTGTAATAATAATGCACACTATTTCACATGCACACTTTAAATATTAAAAAAGGAAACATAGCAGACGTCAGTTGGAATTTTCTGCATCAGCTGCGGCCCAGTGTGAACTTTGCCACGGATGCCACAGTCATTTTTCATTGCCTAAAGACTGGAAGAATGAGCAGGCACGTGTGTATGTCTCTTCCTTAAATGTCCCCCTCAGCTCCAAGGTATGTCGTCCGTGTAGGGATGATGCGACAAGAGTATTGTCTAACCCCTCACACGTACCTAGATGGGAAAAGGGGAAAGCTCGTCAACAGAGCAATGATTGCTGTATAGCAGACTGCAGCAGCACCTCTGTTGCTCTAACCTCCATAGCAAGTGCTGAGGAGTTAGAGCATATACTCAGGGAAAGGGGGTTAAATGGCAGTATTAGTGTACCAACACCACTCTGCAAAAGGCATTACCACATGGTGTACGATGCCTTAACATCACATAAAAAAACGTGTGTAACATGTGGTGCACGGCTCAAATCAGGTAGCCATAGACCGTGTCAACAGCCTGACATAATTCGAGCCCACCTCAGTGAAAACACTGGATTTCAGGGACAGATCCACAGTAGTGACCATGTATGCATGTCCTGCTACAGATCACACCAGGTCATACTGGAACATAATGCCGTTATCAGCACTGACAGTGATTTAAGGAGGTTAGTACACCAAACTTCTGAACAAAGTCCTACTGTAGATGAAGTGCATACATATCATGATGTTGTAAATGTGGCTCTAATTCAAACAGTGGTGAAGGTAGGATATGTGCTTCTAGAAAAACGGGCCCTACTATTACCTAAAATTCACTCCAACTTTAGACAAGTAGCTAGAACGCTTCTTGCTACAAAGGGTATGGAGGAGCCTCCTGAGTTCACTAATTTGAGTTCAAGGTGGTTACTTAGTGAGCTCATTGGAAGACTCCAACACCATATGATGTACAGCTGTAAAGTACGTAAGTATGGAACACTGATCTACAGACCTAGTTCAGATATTGTTCTATTACTTACTGAGGCTATGTGGAAGCTCCAAAATGCAGAACAAGCAACAGATGAGATACATGCTCCTGTAGAAAACAGGGAGCAGTATGCGGATTGCACCTCTGCACATTCCAAAGAAGATCAGCAGGATATGAAAAACATCAACAAACTCATTCATTCACAAATACGAACATTTCTCAGTGAAGATGCTCACGTACCATATGAACACGACAACTTCAACCTAGATATGTTAGCCAAAAAAATACAGCCTGAATTATGGGAACAGATATGCCTATTAACTAGGTCACAGAGAGAGAGTAAGGGCACTTCAGCAGTGAATGACCCAACATCACCTGCGTACCACATTAAAAAAGTGCGTAGGCTTTTTCTATTATGTGCAATACTGTTTTGTACAGATGATCGCTGCTCCATGCCAATGCACACACTAATAACTGATGTAGTCGAGAGTCAGGGTGGATCCACACTCCTAGTTAGAATGTTAAATCGCATTGGAGTATGTGCATCTGCTGATACTCTGTCTAGATTCATTCAACACAAAGTGAGTACTTGTGATGAAGATGGCATGAAATACCTGACCCCTGACACATTCACAGTTGTATCAGCTGATAACATTGACTTCATGCACAGCTTTGCACGCATCTTTTGCGGTCGTCAAACTAGCAGCTGGCATGGAACAACTGTTCAAGTAGCACAGCCACTTCCATCACTCTCATTACCAGAAGTTAGGCATAGTACTCCACCTCTGTCTGGATCTGTCTCTGACCCACCCAGGGGTTCCCACACTAGTGGATCTGTCTCTGACCCACCCAGGGGTTCCCACACTAGTGGATCTGTCTCTGACCCACCCAGGGGTTCCCATACTAGTGGCTCTCTCAATGACCCACCCAGGGGTTCCCACACTAGTGGATCTGTCTCTGACCCACCCAGGGGTTCCCACACTAGTGGATCTGTCTCTGACCCACCCAGGGGTTCCCATACTAGTGGCTCTCTCAATGACCCACCCAGGGGTTCCCACACTAGTGGATCTGTCTCTGACCCACCCAGGGGTTCCCACACTAGTGGCTCTCTCTCTGAGCTACCCAGGGATACCTCATGCAGTGTACCACACAAGAGAAAGGAAAGGTCCTCACCATTCCCATCACCAATGAAATTAACCAGGTCGCCATTACCAAAAATACAGAGGCGCCATCGTACTGGTACCGAAGGACAAGAACAAGTGGGGAAACAACCACTAGAACCAATGCTACAAAAACAACCAAGTTACATGTATAACAGCTCCTTAAGTCTCTCAGACTTTAGGACAACTGATATAGAGAAAGAAGCAGAAATGGATATCCAAAAGGAGATCACTGCATACATCCTTCACAGAGTTGCCGTCTATGCAAGTACAGTAAAGCAACCATTTTTGAGCATACAGGACTATTTTATGCTTACAAGGGTTACACACACAGAGAAGTCACAAGTTGTGTATTTAGAGGTGATAGATGCTGTTGCTGATTGCAAGAACACGATGATGCAGTTGGTTCAGTCTTTGAGAGAGAAGTTTATTGTACATGAAGGAATGAGTTGGCTGGTTGTCGAAGGAGATGCAAAACTCTATGAGATTATTAAAAGTTTGAAGTTTGAGTATGGGGATGAACTAGAGTGGATGATCCCCTACCCTGGAGATTTTCATCTGCTGATGAACTACCAGAAAGCTTTAATGAAGCCATATTTTGATGCAGGGTTGAAGTCTCTAGCACAAGCAGCCGGTTATCCAGTTGCATCAATACAGAGTTGCAGCCAATTCCAGAGAACACATCGTTTCATTCTAGAAACATGGGAGGCAATATACCGAATAATGGTACTGAAACACATAGGACACAACTCTGCTACTGTACTACAGGAACTCATGGAGCGCATGATGTCACTTCCACTGGATAACTTCCGACATGTTTTCAACCATCATCTCCAATCACAGAGCCAAGTTTTAAGTGAATATTTTGAAGACTTCCGTCTGTTTATACAGGAATCAGCTCGCAAAGACGACACATGGAGATTTTGGGTGCAGTTTGTCTTCCAGGATGCCATGGCCTACATCTCCTTGTTTCTAGCCATTCGCAGTGGTGATTGGAATCTGAGAATGGCTAGTATAAAGGCTATGGCTCCTGTGTTCACAGCATTTGACCATCCTAATTATCAAAAACTAATATCTCAACATTTGGTAGACGTACAAAGTATGCCAGGTCCAATTATTGCCATGTTTAAGCAAGGGGCATTTGTTGTCAGCATCACAGGGAGACCATGGCATTCAGTCGCTATTGATGAATGCCATGAAATGCTGATCAACAAAGATTGCAAATCTTCAATTGTAAGACCCCTACCTGAGTACATCAATCGTGTAGCTACCTATCTACCTTACAGATCCAAATCTCTTAAAAATTTTCAAGACCAGTTATTTCCTTCTAATAAAAGGAAACCTATCTCTATAACATCTCCCATTTCATCTGTACCCCATGATGCCAAAAGTGACCAAAACATATGTGCACAAATGAGGGCAATAGAGAGCAATGGAATGTTTCCTATAAGTACCAACAGTAATCGGGGTCTAATCAACCCCTTCACTAAAAAGAAAGCTACGCATCCACAAACCCATGACCTGCTGAATTTTCGGTATATTGGTAGCAATGAATTTTTACTGAGGGTATCAGCAGTCATTCTCAGACAACCTAGTGTAATTGCACCGAATAGAAGACGCCGCCTTCAAACATTTACAGAAAAAAAAATAAATAAGTCCAGAATCACACAACTTGAAAAAGACCGAAAACTTATAATATCAGCTATGAAAAGGAAGCTGCAGTTTTCTAGAAAAACAGGTAGGCCAGTGAATAAACCAGGTGAACAGCTAATCGAGCTACCTCTTGCCATTGCTGACAATGCTGGTAACCTACAAAAGGGACAGAAGAGTTACACCACACGATTTCTCGAATCCCGGTACAAAAATGCCTTCTTTACTCAACTACCACATAAACCTGAATGTTCAATATTAGAAGGTATGTTTCTGATTAACACGGTACCTCTAGGGAGTCACAAAACAATGTCAGATTATGGGCGATTTCTATTCACAAGATTTATCCAGACACAATTCAAACGTGGCTGCTTTGAAGTGCATGTAATCTTTGATAATTCAGGGAGGCTTGCAAACACACCTAAGTATTTTGAACACATCAGAAGATATAAATCTGCCTCATTATCTAATGAACATTGCTGTGACCCTGTAACAAACACAATGAAGGTCCCTAAACGGTGGAGGGAAGATATGCTTAATTGCAGGGACTGTAAGAGAAGCTTAGTTAAATATTTGACCCATTATTTCCTTCACAACACAATCATTGAAGAAAATCAAACTCTGTATGTTGCAGGAGGCTTTGATGAGCCAATCACCGACACAGCATGGTTCATACGTGCAGAAGGAGGAAAAATGATCAAACAACCTGACCCAGTATACACGTGCAATGCAGAGGAGACTGACACACGGTTGTGGTTGCACGTGAAAAATTCTCCTTACACTAAAGTTCTAGTGCTGTCACCTGATACCGATGTGTATCACATTGGATTACCTTTACAGCTATCAAACAAACAGGTAATTATTCAAGTAAGTCCAATCAACTCAAGAGAAATTAAATATCTTTGCATGACAGCTCTCTACACATCAGTGATCAATGATCCTGACCTAGTTCACATTGAGCCAAGTAGAATATGTCAAGTTCTACAAACCATTTTTGTATGTAGCGGCTGTGACTACATTTCTTTTTTCAGCCAGATTGGAAAAGCCACTTTTCTACGGTATTTTTTTCAGTATGCCAACTTCATTACTGGCAAAGCCACACAGGACAAAGGAACCCTGGCAGACATATCCCTTCAAGATAATGCATATCAGAAAGGGTTTCTTGCTTTCTTAAGACTTGTGGGTACTGTGTACTACAAGAAGCATGCAACAGCCTTTGATGTATCATCGCCTGCTAGTCACTTCTTAAAATTTGATAATGTATCCACTACACAAAAACATAGAGAATGGTTAGAAGATATTAGGCAAACAATAGCTTACAGAACTACATATGACAATGAGATGATACCATCGACTGAGGCATTATACTTCCACTGGAAAAGGACATGTTGGATTCTAAATATGTGGGGTCAAGCTGATAAAAACAATATGCACTTGGAGCCAATTGATCAGTATGGTTGGACACTGGAGGATAACACACTTAGTGTAGTATGGGATACACCTGAAAACATGCAGGGCGTGCGTGACAGACTGAACATACTTCTTAGAGGATGCAAATGTGTAACTGGCTGTGTAAATAAAAGATGCAGCTGTAAAAAGAGAAGTGTTCACTGTTCAGAAGGCTGTCAGTGCATTGACTGCCAAAACATGGAACCATGTGTAGAGGCACACATACCTTCGTCAGATGAGACTGAAGTAGCAGAAATTGCTCTTGAAGAGGACATCTCATCACAAGGACTGCACCAAATTGATGACACTGATGAACTAATGGACTGGGTGTTCGGTGGAGTGGAGTCTACTACAAGTGAACAACATGATGACAGTATTAATGATGACATTTCTTCAGAGGAAGATTAGTGAAATACCAACATGTACATGTATCCACCATTAGTGTCAATGTATGATAAGCATGTAATCCTCCATTGAGTAATACTAGACACAGGCTGTAAGCTAACCCCCCTGAAATCAGGATAACTCACTAAACAGGACTAAACCGGACACTTCATTCTGTCCTATGACTAGCAAAGTTCCACTCAACACAGACTAGAGTAGTCTAGTCATACATATAACCTCTGTGGCACCAAACAATTGCTACATACATTCCCACCTGTAAAAACCCACTAGAGCCCTTAATAACATCATACATCAGCATAGAGTGTTTGGAATAGAGAATAAGTAGTTGTAGATGTAGATATAATACCTAGTTCATATTCAAATGCTTGAAATATCACATCAAATTGGTGACACAAGTCAATTATGGCCATAGTCAACTTTTTACTGTCAGGAATCTATTTTGGCAAAGGCACAAAAATACAGCATTTATTTAACTAATAGAACATAAGTAGGACTAAAACATAGCTAACTATCAGCTTGTTCTAGCAGTCCACTATTTAATTAAAAATATTTTTTCCTATAAACACACACTAACAATTATTACATCATCCTCTCTTACCTTGAACAACGTCTCTGACCCGTGCAGTTTGGCTCCTTTAATTCCACAGGTCTTTTAAATACGCTTTTAGTTCTACGTTTGACCTGCTACCGAGCGTTTCTACGTCCGCACATTACTGTATAGACCCATTCTTCGTCACACGTTCGTCCCGTCACAAACGCCGCCATTGGAGTACTATAATGACGTAATGTTGCAATTAAAACTCACGTGATTTGTACGTTGGCGATTCGACTGTCCAGCTGGGAACGAGGGACTACCCACAGTAGGTGGTCAAATAGGCGTGGCCCCTCAAAATGAGGGCGTGGCCAGGCAAAAGTTTCGCTTCGCGCGCCCCTACGTTGCCCCCTCCTTTCAGAAATCCTGGATCCACCACTGGTAATCCCTCCCTATATGGGATCATGTGTTATGATTGCTGTATGACATCATCCTCGTCTTGCTGTGCATTTGTTTCTTGGGTTTTTTGGCACTTTCATCCCTACATCCTTCAACATCTTAGTTACACTGTTGTGCTGTTTTTTCATTCATAACTAGGAGATTCACCACAAGATATCTGTGTGTATCTGGTTAAGGACAGGGGTCACAGTGGCTCCACTGGATGGGGTGTAGGAGTGAGGTACACTACACAAGATGGAAGATGGAGGAGTTACCTCACACAGTTGTATCTCACTGATGAATAGCCAGTCAATGTCTGACATGTTGAATGGAATCCAGATAGTTATAGTAGTATACTGTCAGTCAGTGACACAGTGTACATACTCCTGGAGGAGAAAGAGCAACTCTGTGTGGTGACATTACTCACAGGACCAGTACTAGCAGTGAAAGTAGTTCCAGGTGAGCCTATTCCAGCTGAAGGTACACTCAGTGTGTAGATATATCGCGATATCAATGTAGGACACACTGAATGGTGAAGTCACTCCACATACAGGGAACTGCAGTGTTAACTCTCCATCCCATGCAAAAAGAACTTGCGGACCTGGTGTGGATCACTGAGTCTGTAGGTCCAATGTCTCCATCATTCAACACTGTTTCTTTTTCACACTGCAGTTGACTGAGTAGCAAAACTGTTACTCATGTTGCGTTTGATGCCATTGTAATCTACTAAATGTCCAGTACGACTATCTTCTTGGTATTGTATACACATTTTTGTGCTACATTATGCCTTTCTTATATAGTTTTATATACCTTTTTGGCACTATATACCTGCTCGGAGGTAGTCTAATGCTAGCAACAGTAACGCAAAGAGGAATTTTATAGCACACATGACTCTAACAGTAGAATAGCACATCCAAGCCTTCCCTCCTGTGGTGTCCTTTACAGGGGAGGTCCAAGGCATCAATCTGGGCTATATATACTGTGAAGTCAATATTGTTTCTTTGTTTCCCTAACCACCCATCACTATATCATGTGATACAGTTATAGTACTGTAATATAGTGCTGACAATTAATGTAGTGTAAATCAATACAAATAATACAAGTGTGAAAAACATTTCTTAAAGGATGTAGGGATGACAATGCTAAAAATACAAAGACCATACATAGAACTTGCAGACCTGGTGTGGATCACTTAAATTCACTGAGTGTGTAGGTCCAATGTCTCCATCATTCAACACTGTTTCTTTTTTACACTGTAGTTGACTTCTATATTGAGTAGCAAAACAGTGGGTTCGATGCCATTGTAAGCTACTAGAGTTTCAGTATGACTGTCTTCTAGATATCCCTCGAGAACTGTATACATATTTCAATTAAGTGCTACATTATGCCCTTCTCATACTTATATACCTTTTTGGCACTGTTGCCTGCTCTGAGGTAGTGTGATGACTAGCAGCAGTAACAGAAAGAGGAGTTGAGCAGCAAACATGACTCTAACAGTAGAGTAGCCAATAACACACATCCAAGACTTTTCTCCTGTGGTGTCTTTTACAGGGTGCCTGAATCTAAGCTATACAATTTTGTTTTATGTGCTTGTTGCCCCACCCATCAATATCATGTGATAAAGGTACAGCTATAGTGTGTATAGACTTTGCAGCATAAATCGATTTGTTAAATTGTTAGTTCTATCACTACTAACATGACAGTTACTTGTGTTGGGCTCAATGCCATTGTAAACTGCTGGACCTCCAGTATTATCAATTCCACTGTATCCTTTGAGAACTGTATGAAAATGAGATTACTATATGATACAAGTGCTACATTATGCTCATATATACCTCTTTGGCACTGCTGCCTACTCTGAGGTAGTCTAATTACTAGTAGTAGTAACAGAAAGAGGAGTTTATAGCAAACATGATAGCCAATAACTAAGATTCCAGCCTTCCCTCTTTTTAGTCCCACTCACCCATCACTCTATCATGTGATACAGTCATAGAAGTGTGTATTATTACTAGTGCTGCAGTAAATCCATTTGTTTAAGAAACAAAAATGTTAAAAATAACACATGTTAAAAATGTTAAAACCAATAGATAACTAAGATTCCAGCCTTCCCTCTTTTTAGTCCCACTCACCCATCACTCTATCATGTGATACAGTCAGAGCAGTGTGTATTATTACTAGTGCTGCAGTAAATCCATTTGTTTAAGAAACAAAAATGTTAAAAATAACACTTGTTAAAAATGTTAAAAATAACACTTGTTTTACGTTGGACCATTGAACATTTTATGTCGAACTAATAAACCAAGAAGTTCATCCCCATTCTCTCTCTGCATGCACCCTCTAGAAAAATAAAAGGACAGAGGACAAATTACACAATGGTCATCATACTGAATGACATAACACATTTTATTAACCCTTCGCGCGCATGCGCAGCGAGGGCTTGGGTCTGTCTGTCTGTCTGTCTGTCTGTCTGTCTGTCTGTCTGTCTGTCTGTCTGTGTGTCCGTTAAGTCATATCTCACCTCTGGAGCGTCCGTTCGTCCTGAAAATACTGTCACGTACTCAGCGGGCAACGGAGATCAAAAAATGTGTGGGTTTTTCTCTGAAACCGCTTCATTCAAAAGTTATGGCGTTATTTGCTTACCTACGGCGATATTGCAGGGGTATTCTGCGCAACTTTTCGACGGCAGAGCTTTCTAAAGCTCTTAAAAAGCCTAACAATAGGCTACCTAGAATACGACTCAATGTAAGGAAGCGAGCTTCTTTCTCTTTAGTCTCCGTCTTTTGCCCACAGATCTTCCGTATACTTCCCGTTACACGCATTTCAGTAGTGCGTACGCATTTCAGTATTGCGTGCGCTTTTCAGGATTCGCGCACGCGTGGCGCCGTAGGCTTTGGGGAGTGCAAACAATAGTTTACACATGAGAAGGGGAGCCAGGCTAAGCATATTCTAAGTATTAGTTGTTGCATGGGCCCGAGTGCCACACAGGATATGTTGGCACAGTTATGATGTACAGCCCGAGGGCCGCAGGCCCGAGGGATTACATCATAACTGTGCCAACATATCCTGTGTGAGCACGAGGGCCCATGCAACAACTAATTTGTTGCCATTTCTATGGTTTCCCAGCCCCTAACCACTCCCTTACTAGCCTTATGTAATTAGTGATGTAATAAGTGTGCCACATATGATATGTTGGCACACTTTAGCCTTTGATCTGTTACTCAGCCAGGCAACAAGGACAGATAAATAAGAATTGTTGTATGAGTGAACATAAGCTTTTAGTCACAGTGCCGCCGGAAGAGGTTGACACATGGGGAGGCCATTAATTAATGATGATAAGTTTATTGGGCGAGCGCAGCGAGCCCGTACTAGTGAACTCAATGGCAATTTTGTTTGTATGTATGTATGTATGTATGTATGTATGTATGTTTATATGTCATCAACCGACCGCGGTCAGTGCGCATGCGTCCCCGCGCAACGCGCAAACGTAGCCGGCCTTGCCTCTTCCGCTCGTTGCGCTCGCCCACAAATGCTTTGCATTCTCCTAGTAAATAACTAGGTGTTGCGTTTTGGCGAGCAGAGTGAGCCGACCTTGTCGCCAATTTGTCCGTGTACGTAAAATTAGAATCACGTATAACATTACGGTATGTACACAGCGAGTAACCAATACTACTCTGTATTGTGCTGCGAACGGGACACACAGAGACGTTACAGTACATGCTGTTAAGTTGTTATACATAGAGTGACTCGTATGTAGCTATTTACATAGCAGCAAAGACGCGTGCGGTGGCTCCAGGTAGTGCGCATGCGTTAGCGCGCGAGTAGTACCGCGTCCACTTTTGCTTAGCCACGCCCATTTTGTTGCAACAAATCTGAAAACTTCTCAATATACTAGTAGAATGCTTAGCATTGATGGCGAACGGGAATGATCCAACTGAACTGTGTCAGATATTACTCAATGAATGCAGAGCAGTCGGAGGCGGGGGGACTGGGGCGGCTACTGCCGCCCCACGAGCAATGCCTCCACCAAAATTTAATGGGCAACTATGTGTCCTCTTTGCTGCCATGTAAATAGTTAGATACGAGTCGCTCTATGTATAACCATTAACAGCATGTACTGTAACGTCTCTGTGCATGTGTTGTTGCCGTTGTTCTGGTATCCCGTTCGTCGCACAGTAATAATTAGCGAGCGTACCTAGTCGCCGATTATGAGTCTGTAAAGGCTTTTAACTGGAGTTCTGAGCCGTTTCATCTTGGTTAATGGGCGTGTCTGTATCGGCGCCATCCCTACATAAGAATATGATGAACAAAAATCCAAAAGTGCGTTTGGCCGATTTTCCTAAGTCAGTTTAGCTGTGTATTTTACGTACTTTGAGGGTCCTAGCTGGTACAGAAACACTCATAGAGTAGTGTATGTGTCTAAAAGGACTTGTAACTGCTGCGTTTGGGAGCTCTGAGCGGGAAAATGGGCGTGTCGTGTCAGTGCCATCCCTACACAGAGAGTCTACCGACTCTCTGATATCCAGAAGACTCAAGGGAATTTATTAGGTGCCCATCCCACCCATGTGACAGTTTACTTTATTCAACATGTGCTAAAATTAATTGGACTATGAGCATGCAAGTATACACCCATTAATGTATCTAAAGGGTATTTGTCTACTGTAATGATAATTGCACAGAAACAGTACACGTACACTGTAGTCACTATAAAGTACTAGCTTACCATGTACCGACTCCCTTTAAGTGCTGTGTGAATCAGATGTTTTATGTCATAGTTGTTAAAGAAACAAAACAAGGTGAATAATAACCCCCAGATTCAGAGATTTATCTGAACATTAATTAGAGTGCTGGATATATTACATTGAACCGTTACTTGAAGTATCACATTACCACCTCCTGCATAGCATTCAACCCCAAAATGGACCATATTTACTAACTATACTCTTGAAAATGTTCTTCACTACAATAGCTACACTTCATCACAACCTACTTAACATGGATGTACCTACACCAAATATGTATGCTATAGTTTGACTGTAACTAGTTGCAACAAAGAATTGTTAGTCTCAATACATACTTTACAGTACAGATGTACTTCCAAACACACTAGAGTCCAGTTGTGGTGGTAGGTGAGGAGCTGCTAATTTGTAGCTGCACATAAGCCTCATTACATTTCATAGTTGTGCAATGCTGCTTCTCATCCACTTGCTCATACATTTGGTCCACATTGTCCCCATCACCTCCACTAACACAGTGGCACTGTGTCAACTTCCCTCTCAGTTGGTATACACAGTAGATCATGGCCAGTATGTTGATAGTCACTGAGATAAGCAGCAGAACAGCTAATCCACTCACTACACTCACTGGAATACCTGCAGTGTAGTGGTCACATTTGAATAGGCAGTGTAGTGTATGTATCATTGCAACCTTTTGCTCATACAGTAAACTCCCTCAGGGAATTTGAAATTTAATAGCTACTATGCTATTACCTGTCTTATACTCCATTGGCTCACCATACACACAGATGTCTTGTGGATCTCCTAGTTATGAATGAAAAAACAACACAAAAGTGTAAAAAAAGGATTTAGAGATGAAAGTGCCAAAAACCAAAGAAACAAATGTGCAGCAAGACAGGGATGATGGCATACAGCAATCATAACATATGATCCCATATAGGGAGGGATTACACATGTTATTATTCTTACAGTATTTAGTGTTAATTCACAGGACAATAAACTACGGAATGTGTTGCAAGAAACACACATTCGTATCTAGCACAGATGATCCATACTGAAGTGGTAATGCAAAGTACCTTTGATCATATACCATACACTATAGACTCACTAATAATTATTGCAACTGTAAGGGTGATTGTTGTACTGTTTCCCTGCCAGGAGCATGTGTAGTCTCCTGAATCATTTGCAGTAACATTGGTAATAGTGAGTTGAGACACAACCCTCTCAGTAGTGGATATACTGTTACCACTCAGGAGACCAGTATTGGTCACAGTAGTAGTATATCTACCATTGTGTAGTTCATCTGATCCATGACTCCACACAGGAGGAGATGAGTCCCGAGGATAGCCATAGACCTCACATTTCAATACAGCTTGCAATTGTGTACTCTCTCCAGTGATTACTGACACTATTTCAATTATCGCTGTATAAGTGTAACCAATATGTGTACAAAGCCATACAACAGTCAATAAAATTAATGTTAAACGATGCAGGGATAAAAGTGCCAAGAACCAAAGAGACAAGACAAGTGCGGTATGTTTATACATGCAACAATAACACTTCACAGTTATAGAAACATTTTCCTATGGCTATAAACATGTCTGTATCTACTGTACATATTGTAATTTTGTTGTGGATTTAGAGTGTTTTTCTCACCACACAAAAATAATTATTTCTTTGGTACTAGTATCGATCTTATCCCTATACTGTAAACATTTTCCACCTTGAACTATTTGTATTTACTTGTTTAAATTATTTCCAGACTCCCTAGGAGTTAGCAACACAAGATACCTCTGCCTTGATTAAATATACCTGGGAGATTGAGTGTGATCCTTCCAGTAACTGGAGTAGCTTCTCTACAGTCCACTCCATCAGGACACATTGCATACTGCACTCTACACATGTACTCTCCCTCAACAGAATATTGTAGATCAGATATCTGTAGACTACTGGACTGAGTGTTAATGTTAGTGAGTTGATTATCATTGTTCAGTTGTGTGTCATTCTTCCACCACTGCCACTGGTATTGGTAGTCATCAGTAGGAGGACTGGCCACAGAGCAAGTGAGACTGACAGAGTCAGGCTGGCTGAGGTCAGGGATCACTGTGGCTCCACTGGGTGGGGGGTAGGAGAGAGGTTGTACACTACACAAGATGGAAGATGGAGGAGTTCCTTCACACAGTTGTATCTCACTGATAAATAGCCTGTCAATGTCTGAACTGGGGAATGAGAGCCTGATGTTTATAGTACTAATGTTAGTCAGTGACACAGTGTATGTACTCCTGAAGAGTGTATTAGTACTGGTGGAGAAAGAGCAACTCTGTGTAGTGACATTACTCACAGGACCTGTACTAGCAGTGAAAGTAGTAGTTCCAGGTGAGCCTATTCCAGCTGAAGGTACACTCAGTGTGTAGATATCAATGTAGGACACACTGAATGGTGAAGTAGACTCTCTAACTGGAGGGAAGTGCAGTGTCACCTCTTCATTCCATACAAAGAACTTGCGGACCTGGTGTGGATCACTTAAATTCACTGAGTGTGTAGATCCAATGTCTCCATCATTCAACACTGTTTGTATTCCTTTTTTACACAGCAGTTGATGTCTATTTGGAGTAACAATGCAGTTACTCTTGTTGGGTTCGATGCCATTGTAAGCTTCTATATTTCCATCTGCTTGGTATCCTTTGAGAACTGTATACATATTTTCAATTAAGTGCTACATTATGCCCTTTTCATAGTTATATACCTTTTTGGCACTGCTGCCTGCTCTGAGGTAGTGTAACGACTAGCAGCAGTAACAGAAAGGGTAGTTTAGCAGCAAGCATGACTCTAACAGTAGAGTATAGCCAATAACACACATCCAAGACTTTTCTCCTGTGTTGTCTTCGCAGGATGCCTGAATCTAGGCTATACAATTTTGTATTATTTGCCTGTTGCCCCACCCATCACTCTATATATCATGTGATAAAGGTACAACAGCTATAAAGTGTATAGACATTGCATCATAAATCAATTTGTTTAAGAAACAAAAATTGTTAGTTATTATTATCATAATATGTCTTAGTTTTGTTAAAGAAACAAGGAAAAGTAAGAATAACCTAACTTCATCCCCAGACTCATCTCCCTATATATTCTTAATTCATAGCCACTGCTTCTGGACTCTGTACTATCTCATAATGTAGCTCCACATTGCCCCTCCCACCTCCTGGCTGATACAGTGGGTTCACATTGCTCTTTCTTGCACCACCATCACTTGTAAACTTCCCTCTCTGTCGGTATACACAGTAGATCATGGCCAGTATGTTGATAGCCACTGAGATAAGCAGTAGTACAGCTAATCCACACGCTATACCCACCAGAATACCTGCAATGTATATAGTAGTCACATTTGATTAGGCAATGTAGTGTATGTAATCTCATGCTCAGTTGGTAAGTTCCCTCAGGAAAATAGCCACCATACTCTTGCCTCTCTCTCACTAGATCTGTTACCATCATCCTTATATATACATGCATGATCATTTATGAGGGCTCAACCTCACCATCATATGTGCAGATACATTCTTCTTGTGGTGGATCTCCTATATTGTAGAAGAAACACATACAATTATTAATTAGTGCCCATTCATTACAACGTCATAGCCATATTACCACAAGTACATGTATGTGCATACATCACACATCACTTTATACAGGAAAACAGTGCCATAGTCACTCTTACAGTTGGTAAACTGTGTCCACATTATTGGCTGATACCTGAACTCATTGTTTGTTTGTGTATAGTGCATGAATTCGAAGTTAAGGGTGCTGTATGTAGAAGCAAAGGCAGAGGATAATGGCATTCAACAATGATACAATGCATGCGTAACCCCTCCCTACATCTTTTATTATAGATTATGGATGCCATTATCCTCTGCTTTTGCTTCATACTGCACCTTGTTTCTCGTGCCATATATCCTTGCCTTTGTCTCTATACATCACCCTTTTTTCTATATATTTGAGGGCTCACCATCATATGTGCAGACACATTCTTCTTTTGGTGAATCTCCTATATTGTGGAAGAAACACATACAATTATTAATTAGTGCTCATTCATTACATTATCATAGCCACATGAAACATGACTACATGACATCACTTTATACACACAAACAATCAATGAGTCCAGGGCTTAAACAATAATGTGGACCACTTTGAATACTATTTACCAACTCTAAGAGTGACTGTGGTAGTGTTCCCCTGCCAAGAGCATGTATAGTCTCCTGAATCATTTGCAGTAACATTGGTAATGGTGAGTTGAGACACAACCCTCTCAGTAGTGGATATACTGTTACCACTCAGGAGACCAGCATTGGACACAGTAGTACCATTGTGCAGTTCATCTGATCCATGAGTCCACACAGGAGGAGATGAGTTACGAGGATAGCCATAGACCTCACATTTCAATACAGCCTCTGTACTCTCTCCAGTGATTACTGTCACTGGAGACTCAGCTTCAATGACCACTGTATGAGGAATGTTTGTATAGGGAAAAACCCACAAAGAATAATATGTTACACAGAGCCTATAAAGTTATTCATAAATGGAAGAAAAGGTTTTAGTACTACTAATTCCTACATGGTAAGCATTTTTGAACTATTTGTATTTACTTGTTTTAAAATTATTTTCAGACCTCTTAGGAGTTATCAACGGAGGATACCTCTGCCTTGATTAAATATACCTGGGAGATTGAGTGTGATCCTTCCAGTAACTGGAGTAGCTTCTCTGCAGTCCACTCCATCAGGACATATTGCATACTGCACTCTACACATGTACTCTCCCTCATCCGAATATTTTAGATCAGATATCTGTAGACTACTGGACTGAGTGTTAGTGGGGTGTGTGATAGTGAGTCGATTATCATTGTTCAGTTGTGTCCCATTCTTCCACCACTGCCACTGGTATTGGTAGTCATCAGTAGGAGGACTGGCCACAGAGCAAGTGAGACTGACAGAGTCAGGTTGGCTGAGGTCAGGGGTCACTGTGGCTCCACTGGATGGGGGATAGGAGAGAGGTTGTACACTACACAATATAGAAGATGGAGGAGTTCCTTCACACAGTTGTATCTCACTGATGAATAGCCTGTCAATGTCTGAACTGGGGAATGAGATCCTGATGGTTATAGTGGTAATGTTAGTTAGTGACACAGTGTACGTACTCCTGAAGAGTGTATTAGTACTGGAGGAGAAAGAGCAACTCTGTGTAGTGACACTATGGACAGGACCTGTATTAGCAGTGAAAGTAGTAGTTCCAGGTGAGCCTTTTCCAGCTGAAGGTACACTCAGTGTGTAGATATCAATGTAGGACACATTGAATGGTGAAGAAGACTCTCCACGTGCAGGGAAGTGCAGTGTCACCTCTCGATCATTCCATACAAAGAACTTGCGACCCTGGTGTGGATCACTTAAATTCACTGAGTGTGTAGGTCCAATGTCTCCATCATTCAACACTGTTTGTATTTCTTTTTTACACAGCAGTTGATGTCTATTTGGAGTAACATAACAGTTACTCATGTTGGGTTCGATGCCATTGTAAGCTTCTAAATTTCCAATAACTTGGTATCCTTTGAGAACTGTATACATATATTTTCAATATAAGTGCTACATTATGGCTTTCTCATAGTTTTATATACCTTTTTGGCACTGCTGCCTGCTCTGAGGTAGTGTGATGACTATCAGCAGTAACAGAAAGAGGACTTTAGCAGCAAGCATGACTCTAACAGTAGAGTAGCCAATAGCAAATATCCAAGACTTTTCTCCTGTGATGTCGTTTGTAGAATACCTGAATCTAGGCTATACAATTTTATTTTATTTGTTTGTTACCCCACCTATCACTGATAAAGGTACAACAGCTATAAAGTGTATAGACATTGTAGCCTAAATCAATTTGTTTAAGAAACAAAAATTGTTAGTTATTATAATCATAATATGTCTTAGTTTTGTTAAAGAAACAAGGGAAAGTAAGAATAACCTAACTTCATCCCCAGACTACTCTCCCTATATATTCTTAATTCTTAGCCACTGCTGCTGGACTCTGTACTATCTCATAATGTAACATCATAGTCACACTAACACACTACACTACATGTATGTATATAACTTATACAAAACGAAACAGTACCACAGTTACTCTTACAGTTGGTAAACTGTGTCCACATTATTGTTTGATACCTGGACTCATTGTACGTTTCTGTATATTGCATGTTAAGGGTGCTGAATGCAGACAAAGGCAGAGGAAATGGCATTCAACAATGATATGATGCGTAACCCCTACCTACATCATTTATTGTAGGTTATTATTGTTGGATGCCATTATCCTCTGCCTTTGCTTCATACTGCACCTTGTTTCTCGTGCCATATATCCTTACCTTTGTCTCCATACAGCACCCTTTTTTCTATATTTTTGAGGGCTCACCATCATATGTGCAGACACATTCTTCTTGTGGTGAATCTCCTATATTGTGGAAGAAACACATACAATTATTAATTAGTGCACATTCATTACATTATCATGGCCAAATGAACACAACTACATGCAATCACACATCACTTTATACACACAAACAATCAACGAGTCCAGGGCTCAAACAATAATGTGGACCACTTTGAATACTATTTACCAACTTTAAGAGTGACTGTTGTACTGTTTCCCTGCCAGGAGCATGTGTAGTCTCCTGAATCATTTGCAGTAACATTGGTAATAGTGAGTCGAGACAACCCTCACAGTAGTGGATATACTGTTACCACTCAGGAGACTAACATTGGTCAGATTAGTAGTGTTTGATCCATAAATCCACACAGGAGGAGATGAGTCACGAGGATAGCCATTGATCTCACATTTCAATACAGCCTCTGTACTCTCTCCAGTGAATACTGTTACTGGAGACTCAGCTTCAATGACCACTGTATGAGGAGTGTTTGTATAGGGAAAAACCTACAAAGAATAATACGTAACACAGAGCTCATAAAACTTATCCAATAATATATATACCTGGGAGATTGAGTGTGATCCTTCCCAGAGTAGCTGGAGTAGCTTCTCAGCTTTTGGTACTAGTATTGATCTTATCCCTACACCGTAAGCATTTTACACCTTGAACTATTTGTATTTACTTGTTTTAAAATTATTTCCAGACTTCCTAGGAGTTATCAACACAAGATATCTCTGCCTTGATTAAATATACCTGGGAGGTTGAGTGTGATCCTTCCAGTAACTGGAGTAGCTTCTCTGCAGTCCACTCCATCAGGACACATTACTTACTCCCTCATCAGAATATTGTAGACTAGATATCTGTAGACTACTGGACTGAGTGTTAGTGGTGTGTGTGATAGTGAGTCAATTATCATTGTTCAGTGTCCCATTGTTCCACCACTGCCACTGGTATTGGTAGTCATCAGCAGGAGGACTGGTCAACTGATGAATAGCTCGAGAACATTAGTCAGTGACACAGTGTAAGTATTCCTGGACAGTGTATTAGTATTGGAGGAGAAAGAGCAGCTCTGTGTGGTGACACTACTCACAGTACCAGGATGCACCCAAGCAGTGAAAGTAGTAGTTTCAGGTTAGCCTATTCCAGCTGAAGGTATACTCAGTGTGTAGATATCAATCTAGGACACATTGAATGGTAAATGGTGACTATTTTTAAAGTCTCACTGTGCCATTGTCTCGATGCCACACAAAGAACCTACGGACCTGGTCTGGATCTCTCACATTCACTGAGTGTGTAGGTCCAATGTCTCCATCATTCAACACTGACCCTACTTGACACATCTGAACAGTACCACTGCAGTTACTTTTGTTGGGCTCAATGCCATTGTAAGCTACTGGAGCTCCACTATTACCAATTCCACGGTATCCTATGAGAACTGTATGAAAAAGAGATTACTATATGATACAAGTGCTACATTATGCTCATATATACCTCTTTGGCACTGCTGCCTACTCTGAGGTAGTCTAATGACTAGTAGCAGTAACAGAAAGAGGAGTTTTATAGGAAACATGACTTCTGTAACAGTAGAGTACAATAGCCAATAACTAAGATTCCAGCCTTTCCTCTTTGTAGTCCCACTCACCCATCACTCTATCATGTGATACAGTCATAGCAGTGTGTATTATTACTAGTGCTGAAGTGAAATCAATTTGTTTAAGAAACAAAAATGTTATTTATAATAAAAATAACACTTGTTTTATGTCGGACCATTTGTTAAATGAACATTCTATGTTGAACCATTTGTTTTAATAAACAAAGAAGTTCATCCCCAACCCCCCCTCTCTCTGCATGCACCCTCTAGAACAATAAGAGGACAGAGGAGAAATTACACTATATAGTCATCGTACTGAATGACATAACAGAGGGTGTACACATATTTTATATACTAATCATTTGTGGTTGATTTTGTGTAAGGAGGCTTTGGGGAGTGCAAGCAATAGTTTACACATGAGAAAGGGAGCCTTTGGACAAGGCTAAGCATATTCTAAAGTGACCTGAGGATAGATACATGACAAGAATCAATATAGTTGTTGTAAGAGTGAACATGAGCTTCTATTATGACAAATACTAGTCAAACTGGAAGAATACACCTCAAAGTCCAACTTCCAGACAATACCCTAACTCCTATTCCTTTTCTTGGAGTACTGACAATGATCAAAATAACTTCACCAATTAATTTATGTCAATGCAAATCAACTTTATTGTACATCACTAGTCCCCACATTAAAGAAAGCACCGGTGGTGTAATGCCTCGGTGGTATACACCCGAGCCTAACAATGCATGTGCAACAAATTGGACGTGAATCGCTGGTGATTAGCTAGAGCCAGAGAATATTATCGTCTTGTGACGGCCTGTTTTTAGTAGCTTTTCGACGGAGGAACGGTGTCATAGGTGCTCCCAAGGGCCTCGAAGTACACAAATTTGCCATAACTCGAGAACAAAGCACTATTTTATAAATCTGCCATATTTAAAAACAAGAAAACACGATTTTATAGCCGTATAAACATTTACTTGCACTTAATTTCCACCGGTGGAACAGATATAGCAGACGGCACACAAACTACCGTATGCTCGCTGCGCGCGCATGCGTACCGAGGTATAATTAACTTTGAACTTTGAACTTTGAACTAATTAATTGCAGGGTGTGTAGAGGTGGAGGTATATATATCCTTGTTACTGGGTAGCCTCGTCCCCAGGCTCTCCTCCGCGCGGATGCGAGTTGTGACCTTTGAACCCCCGTAGGATAAGCGGCTAGCTTTACATTTCCACGAAAGCGCCGTCTTGTTGTTTCTAAAGGCTAAAAGCTGTAAGATGTAATAGCTGGGAGCTATACCATAGGCACTATAACTTCGTACAGTCAGTGAAATACTTCACAAGTATGTACGACGCGTAGAGAATCTATACGCGGGACTTTAGCATGCTCTGATGTGTGCGCACGCCCCGAATAATTGTGGTTTGTAGTCGCCCACGCACGCATAATCAAGCTCAGTATGACCATTTTCAAAATGGCGTCGCATCCCAGCCGCTTAATCTTACGGGGGTTCAAAGGTCGCTACTCGCAATACGCATTCGCGCGGAGGAGACGAGGCTAGTTACTGGGCCGTTTTGACTAGTACAGGCAAAGGCTATACAGTGTTGTATTTCACATGGTTTGATTCAGGGGCTGTCAATATTGGAGCGGGTGTGCAATCGCACATACCGCATATCCTTTTTACGTATATTTTGTCATTCTGTGCATGACCATTTTTGGCATTAAAGTGCAGGGCCGCCAGAGCCGGGGGGAGGGGTGGGGGGGCTGGGACGGGCCCGGCCGGCTAAGGCCGCCCCACCATTTGTGAGCCACGCCTGCACCAAAAATTAAAAATGGGCAACAGCGAGCCACCGAACGCGTCTTTGCTGCTATGTAAATAGCAATTAGATACGAGTCACTCTTTGTATAACGAGTTAATTTTTTTTTTTTTTTTTTTTTTTTTTTGACTATAGAGGCCAGAAGGCCCATTTGTCATACAAACAGTAACAACAACAACAACAACAACAAAAAAACCGGAAAACAGAGAATATATTATCTACTCTTAAAAGCAACATGTATAAGTTTAGCTAAACTGAATATTACATTGTAATTAGGACAAGACATAACTGTTTTAAACTTTGTATCTGTGGAGAGCATATTATAGCTTTGTATTTCCCTTTCACAGGTACTTAAAAAGTGCTTGTATTCTGGCAATCTTTGTGTTGAAGAGCAGTTTAACAGAAAATGTTTTTCATCTTCCAGGACTCCACATGTTTGACATACTCTTTCCTCTGGAGGTAAAGGTGGCCTGGTATATCTTCCTGTTTCAATGGCTAATGAGTGGCAACTTATTCTGAACCTTCCAATTGCTGTACGCAGGTGGGATGGTAGAAGCAAATAAGGTTCCAGGTTGTAGTTAATCTTGAATAGTTGGTAGGTTCTCATTTTCCGAGAGTATGTTATATCCTGTCTCCACTTTTGCAAATGTCTCTGTGTGTCCCGTTCGTCGCACAGTAATAGTATTGGCGAGAGCCGTGTGATTTTTCCTGCCGCATAGAGCTAAAATTGTGGGGCGTGTCCATAATGCTATCCCGGGACTAGCCTCGGTTCCCAGGTCTTTCCCTTTGCTCGCCTAAATCGGGGAAGGCCTGGGATAAAACATCACGTGATCGTGAGGATGACGTGTAGCGCGCGCCCCGTTGACCTCAAAGTCACTATCTAAGCTTCTAGCTCGAGAATAGAGCTAGACTTACGCCAGTCTAAAGCGTAGGAAACATGACTTCTGTACGTACGTCGAACATCTCAGCTCTCGCGAGTATATACAATTTGTGATTGAGGCCAACAGCGGCGCGCGCTAGCGCGTCTACCCGTACCCAACGTCTACCCTCACGTGATGTTTCATCCCAGGCCTTCCCCAATTTCAAATGTTTCCCTCCCCCGCACAATCAAAACGCGCACAATTACGTGTAACGGGGAAGGCCTTGGAACCGAGGCTAGGATGGGAATATACTGCTAAGCTTCTAGTGGTATAGTCTTCTATAGAGAATCATTCAGGGCTTAGTAACTGTTATCTTACAAGCTTTATGTTAGCCTCGTTTCCAGATGCGGAGACTGTTCGCGCATGAGCAAGAATTCATCAATACCCGCCCGCAGCATTGAAATTAAGAAAGCGGAAGGATGAGAAGCTATGAATTTAATTATGTGGCCTTACGTGAACGGAAATATTGGCGACAAGCTCGGCTCACTCCGCTCGCCAAAAACGAACTTATTTATCTCCATTATAAACTTACCATAGTGCACCTAACCTAATGAATATTAATGACCTCCCCATGCGTCAACCTCTTCCGGCGGCCCTGGTTCTTAGTTGTTAACATGAAGGTCCAGTTACATAATGAACTATTGACATCATCCCTTAGCTAGGTCCATAATTAACACCTGTATGTCTAGCTTGAAGCTAGCTCCTGCATAGCATTCAACCCTATTTCAACTACTAACTGATCTTGTAATAGATTTCTTTGCTGCAATAGCCACCTTCATTAACCCTCGCGCATGCGCGGGAGGGTTATTGTAGTCAGTCTGTGTGTGTGTGTGTGTGTGTGTGTGTGTGTGTGTGTGTGTGTGTGTGTGTGTGTGTGTGTGTGTGTGTGTGCATAACTCCTCCCTACATTTCACTTTGTTCACAATAACAATATGCGGACCACCGCAAAGTGAAATGTAGGGAGGGGTTACGCATGTTGTTATTGTGTCATGCAATTATCACTTGTGTTCACACAGGAATTGTAATTTATCCTTTTGGTAGCGTGAACTCTGAACTCCAAACCATACATGTGATGTTGTTCATCTGCCATGCAGAATTTCCATGTGTTTTCTCAATCGTTTCGTACAGACATAGGTTGTACATATGTATGGCCCTATCATAATCATTTGTTCACAGTGCACCACTCAGGTTACTCCAATCTTATTTTTTACATACCATCCCTACATCCGGAAACATTTTAATGAAATGTTTTTTACACTTTACAAAGGGAAACAATACCACAGTCACTCTTTCAGTTGATAAACTGTGTGCATATTGATACCTGGACTCATTGAATGTTTTTGTGTATTGCATGAATTTGAAGTTGAGGGTGCGGTATGCAGACAAAGCCAAGGATATGTGGCATGAGAAACAAGATGCAGTATGAAGCAAAGGCAGAAGATAATGGCAATAATAGAATGCGTAACCCCTCCCTACATCTTTTATTATAGGGTTATGATTGTTGGATGCCATTATCCTCTGCCTTTGCTTCATACTGCACCTTGTTTCTCATGCCATATATCGCTCCTTGCCTTTGCCAGCATACAGCACCCATCAAATCTTGTAATAAAACAGATAGATACCCACCCAGCAAATCTTGTAATAAAACAACAAATAGCCTCAGGCAAGCATTTCTGTATCTCACTAACAATAGCTCCCCTAAATGTGGAAATTGGTGTGATGGTAAAGCTTACTACCCCAATGATCAACATTGTGATAAAATCTCTGAAAACCATGTAAATCTTGTACAAAATAGCCTCAGGCAAGCATTACTGTATCTCACTAACAAAAGCTCTGTTATATATGGAAATTGTTGTGATGGTAAAGCTTAATACCCCAATGATCAATGTTGTGATAAAATCTATGTAAACAATGTAAATCTAACAACAAATAGCCTCAAGCAGGCAATACCGTATCTCACTAACAAAAGCTCCACTAAATGTGGAAATTGGTATGCTGGTAAAGTGTAATGCACCAATGATTAACGTTATGATAAGATCTCTGTAAACAATGTAAGTCTTGTAATATAATAACAAATAGCCTCAGGCAAGCGTTACCGTATCTCACTAACAAAAGCTTCACAAAATGTGAATATTTGTATGATGGTAAACCTAAGTACTGGCAGTTACATAATACTGGCAGTTACACAGAACCTATAACTCTTCATGCACACGCTATTATCTGTACTGCTAATTCAGTTTAACTGATGTACAATGCATTAGCCAATACGTTTGTAACCAAGTAAACTGCAAAATAGCAAAATGTATGTACCTAGGTACCTAGGTGGTGGATCTCCTATATTGTGGATGAAACACATACAATCATTAATTAGTGCTAATTCATTACAACATCATAGCCACATTACCAAGACTACATGTATGTATATACATTACACATAACTTTATACAAAGGGAAACAGTACCACAGTCACTCTTACAGTGTGTCCACATTATTATTTGATACCTGAACTCATTGTTTGTTTGTGTATATTGGATAAATTCGAAGTTAAGGGTGCTGTATGCAGACAAAGGCAGAGATATATAGCATGAGAAACAAGGTGCAGTATGAAGCAAAGGCAGAGAATAATATGATGCGTAACCCCTCCCTACATCTTTTATTATAGGGTTACGCAGTGTATTATTGTTAGATCCCATTATCGTAGCAGGAGTGGGCCCTGGGAACGAGGCTACCTAATAATATTCCAGCTGAAGGTGTAGATATCAATGTAGGACACATTGAATGGTTAAGTAGAATCTCCACGTGCAGGGAACTGCAATGTCACCTCTCCGTCGCATACAAAGAACTTGCAAACCTGGTGTGGATCACTTAATCACTGAGTGTGTAGGTCCAATGTCTTTATCCAACACTGTTTCTTTTTCACACTGCAGAGAACTACTATATTGAGTAGCAAACAGTTATTTATGTTGGGTTTGATGCCATTGTAATCTACTAAATGTCCAGTACAACTGTCTTCTTGGTATCCTCTGAGAACTGTATACATACAAATACAAGTGCTACTTATTATAGTCATATACTGCTGCCTGCTCTGAGGTAGTCTGATGACTAGCAGCAGTAACAGTTTAGCAGCAAACATGATTCTAACAGTAGAATAGCCAATAACACTCATCCAAGCCTTCCCTCCTGTGGTGTTTTTTACAGCGGACGGCAAAGGTCTAGCTAGATATGGCCTATATACATATATACAATTTTGTTTTGTATTTACTTGTTGCCCCACATATCATGTGATACAGGTACAACAGCTATAATGTGTATATAGACATTATAGCAGCATAAATCAGGAAACCAATACTGTAGGGTTATTTTAACACTTGTGTGGTTATTTCAGTTGCCAATAACAAGTTATTGCTACAACTGAGACAACCATGCAAGGGGTAAAGTAACCATAACACAATGTATTGATATAAAATAATATGAGGTTCCGCGCATGCGCCGAACCTCGTGCAGTTGCTTTTTTGAGCCTCTGCATTTAAAGCCTTATATTTCAAAATCTACTTCGTGGGAGATCGACTTCTGGGTCTGAGAGGAAGGAGAAGCTTTCTGGGAGTGTATATCACCTGTGGCAGCTGATTTCGTCTACTACTTTTTGAATTTGGTCCGTTATTCTATTTAATGCCCACTTCGCGATGTGACGCAGTTAAGGATGTTCAGCCGGGGACTGGCGAGGCATGGGCAGTGAGTTGTAAAAAACGATTTAGGGCGAATGTTTTAGTATGGGGGTTGCCTAAAAGCTTCACTACGCTTGAAATAAGGTCTAAATTTGTAGATATAGGGTTAGCTAGTTTTGTTAGGGGCATTGTGTGCTGGGAGGGTGACCACGTAAGGCTAGTACTTACTCATAAGGATAGTAAGGGACTCACAAAAGCATTAGTTAGTGAGGTTTCCTCTTGTCTTAGGAAGATTGGGTGTAGATGTGTTTTGGATGAGCAGGTTAGAAATCAATGCAGGTCTAAGCTTTTAAATATACAGTGTGTTAATAGGTTTGAGCCTTTAGTTTCTAAAGCAGGTGATAGTGATGAGCTTATGGAGTGCCTCTCTGGGAATGAACATACTGATAGTGGGTTGGATGTTCAGCTTGTGGGTGACAGGGTAAGAGCCTTAGGTGGGAGTGTTAGAGATAGGAGATTGAGGGTAGCTACATGGAATTTTTCAGGATTAGGTAGTGAGCGTAAACAAAAGGAAATTGGGGAAGTATTAGATAAGAATAGTATAGATGTGGTAGCAGGGCAGGAATCTTGGGAAAAGGAGGATACTAAAATAGCTGTTGAGGGGTATAAATGGTTTGGGAAACCACGTGGGAATCAAAATAGTCAGAGAGGTGAGGGTGGGGTTGGCTTTTTAGTGCGAGAATGCCTGGTAGATGAGGTTGAGTTTATTTCTGGTGTGCATTATGAGGAGAGTGTGTGGATGAAAGTAAGGGGTGGGAGGGGGAGCTCAGCCTTGTACATAGGTTGTGTGTATATGCCTACTGATTGTACGAATAGTGCTAGCATTGAAGGTTGTTATGAAAAGCTTAAAGAGGATGTACTTAGTTTTAAGGAAAAGGGAAGGGTGGTATTGCTTGGGGATTTTAATGCCAGGGTTGGTAAGTCCGTAGAACTGGATGATGTCGTTGGCATGTTTGGAGAGGATACATGTAATGCTAGTGGTAATAGACTGATTTATTTCTTGAAAGAGGTGGAGTTAGTGGTTTGTAATGGTAGAAGCTTGGTAGTGGAGCCTGAGTGGACTAGAGTTAGGCCTACTTTAAAACAGATGTCTATAATAGATTATGTTATAACTGATGCTCAGCTTATGGCAGCTTCTGGGAAGGTACAGGTAGATAACACTGATATTGGGTGTTCGGATCACTTTCTTGTATGGATGGAATTAGGAAGGATAACTAACAGGTCTAGAAAGGAGAAGCGTGTAATTAAAAGATGGAGATTAGATAGGTTTGCAAATGAGGAGGTAAAAGTAAGGTATCAGGAGGCATTAAAGGCTGAAGTAGACACTTTTTCAGAGAGTATTAAGGATAGGGTGCAAGAGGGAATAAAAGGACATGAATTAGTGAATTTAGTTCTGCATGAATGGGAGAGTATAGTAAATAGGGTAGCGAGAAAGGAGGTTGGGGAAAAACTGATTGTGTGCGGTAGAGCAGCTAGGTGGTGGGATAACGAGATTAAGGATAAGATTAGTTTGAGGCGAGAGGTTTACAAGAAGGTTATCAGGGGTAGGGAGGACTTATGGGATGAATACTGTAGATTGCGTAAGGAGGTGAAGGAATTAGTAAGGCAAAAGAAGCTTACAATGTGGAAAGAGGTAGTTGAGAAAGCAAATGTAGACTTTGAGGGGAGTAGGAAAGAATTTTGGGCTTTTGTTGGTAGGAGAACAAAGGCTAAGAATAGGAGTATTGCTTCCTTGAAGGGGGCTGAGGGAGTGTCTGTAACTAGTACAAAAGGCAAGCTGGAGGTGTTACAGAAGCATTATCAGCATTTGGGTAGGGTTAGTGTAGATAGTGATTTTGATGATGATTGGAAAGAGGAGGTCGAAAGTAAAGTAGAAGCTTGTGGTAGGATGTCAGGGTTATGTGATGATGCCTTCTTAGATAAGGGGATAGAAAAGGCAGAAATAGCTAAATGTCTTAAAAAGCTAAAAAATAATAAGACGGGTGGTAGTGATGGGTTAGTGGGTGAGTTGCTGAAGTATGGTGGTTCTGGAATGGTTTGCTTGTTAGAGCAGTTATTTTCAGTTGTTTGGCATGAGGAAACTGTCCCTAGGCAATGGAGAGAGGGCCTTATTGTAAACCTATTCAAGAAAGGGGATAGAGAGGATCCAGGGAACTACAGAGGTATTACATTACTGAGTGTTGTAGGAAAAGTGTTTTGTAAAGTGCTTAACAATAGATTGGTGCAGTGTTTAGATAAGGAAGGGGTATTGCATGAAGGTCAGGCTGGATTTAGAGTTAACAGGAGTTGCATTGATAATGTTTACTCTTTGAATGAGATTGTGCAAGGCAGGTTGAGGGAGGGTAAACATACATATGCTTTCTTTTTAGATGTACGTAAAGCTTATGATACAGTGTGGCGTGATGGTTTGTGGGTAAAGCTATGGGATATGGGTGTGAAGGGAAGGATGTGGCGTGTAATTAAGAATATGTACGAAGCATCTAGAAGTGCCATATTATTAGAGGGGGAGAAGTCGGCTGCATTTAGGGTAGAGCAAGGTGTGGCACAGGGCTGTAGCTTATCCCCAATTCTATTTTCAGTATTTATAAATGGCTTATTGAAGGATGTAGAAGAGGCTGGGCTTGGGATAGAAATCAGTAGTGGTAAGAGGATGGGAGGGATGTTGTTTGCTGATGATTTTGTAGGTGTTAGTGAGTCAAGGGAGAGCCTCCAGAAGCTTATTGATGTTGTTTATGGGTACTGTAACAGGTGGAGACTAAAGGCTAATGTGGGTAAGAGTGCAGTGATGGTATTTTCTAAGGATAAAGTGGAGGGTAGGTGGAAGTGGGGAGAGCATGAGCTTCCTAAGGTGTCAAATTATTGTTATTTAGGCATAGACTTTGCAAGTAATGGAGCATGGGATGTGCATATCAAAAAGGTGATTAATAATGGAAGGAAAAAGGTAAATCAGTTGCATAGTGTTATTAGCAATCGAGATATTAACCTAACTGCACGTAGGCTGTTGCTTCTTTCTGTGATTAGACCTAGTATAGAGTATGGAGGGGAGATTTGGGAGGGTAATAAGGGTCAAATAGCTGCATTAGAATCCATTATATTGGGGGGAGCTAAAAGGATACTGGGTTGTTCGTCTAAAACTTGTAATGAAGCTGTTAGAGGTGACATGGGTATTGATTCATTGAAGGGTAGAAGGGATAGAGCTAAATTAAAATGGTGGTATAAATTAACATCAATGCCTGAGGATAGATATCCAAAGCAATTATTCAGTTGGGAATGGGAAACTAAGCCTCGTAGAGGTAGACAAAGGAAAGCATGGAGTAGAGTGGTTGATGAACTCTTTGTGTCTTTAGGTTTGGATAAGCATGAATGGGTGGAGGATATTAAGAGGGGAGAGAGTTCACTAGCTTCATTTTTGGCTTGTATAGAGGAGAGTATTAGTGAAAGAGAGGGTAAGCAGTTTGAGGAAGGATTGAATAGTAAAGTAAAATTAGATATGTACAAAAGGTTTGGGAAGGAAGTAGAATTTAAGAGGTATTTGCATGGAGTTGGTGATGCAGGAACTAGACTCTTATTTAAATTCAGGTCAGGAACACATGGCTTAAATGAAGAGCTAGGCAGGCATAGAGGTAGAGAAGGCAAATCAGAGTGTGTGTTGTGTGGTGCTGAGTGTGAGAGTGTAGTTCATGTGTTGTGGGAGTGTTCAGCCTATAGTAATATTAGAGCCACCTTTGTGGAGAAGCTTCGGGAGCTTTTAGGAAACAGATATGCAGAATTTGACAAGCTTAATAGTATAGAGAAAACTGCATATATATTAGGAAGTGAGCTTTGGGAATACGACTTTGACGATTTACTCAGCTTAGTGAAGGAATATGTTGTAGGTGTCTGGGATGCGCGTAAACAAAAATTGTATGGTGATGACTTGTGCCCTAGTCAACTTCAGTCCTTGGCTGAGGATCTGCAGCTGGCTGGAGTTGAGGGGCAAATGGATGGTAAGTTATGTTCCTCAGGTGAGGGAGGAACAGATGGTAAGGATTTGTCTTTATGTGCATGTGTGTGTGGCTCCGCCCATGATTGTGGGTGCGTGGTCGATGGCAGTAATGCTATGGTAGCTTCATGAGTATTATTATTATTATTGATATAAAATAATATGTCTTAGTTTTGTTAAAGAAACAAGAGAGTAACAATAACCTAACTTCATCCCCAGACTCCTCTCCCTATATACATACATTTTCACTAAAATGTTGAAGGATGTAGGGATTGAAGTGCCAAAAAGTATAGAAACAAGGTCAAAGTACACCATGCATGCAGACAAAGGCAGGGGATGATAGCATGCAACAATCATAACATGCGTAACCCCTTTTAGCATTTGCAGATGTAGGGATATGGGGTTACGCATGTTATGATTGTTGCATGCCTTTGTCTGCATGCACGGTGTACTTTGACCTTGTTTCTATACTTTTTGGCACTTCAATCCCTACATCCTTCAACATTTTAGTGAAAATGTTTTTACACTTGTTTCACTGGTTTTTTAGTTGTGTAGCAACACATATAAACCTACTGACTTTCGTGCAGAGTTCTACCTCTCTTCCATACCTATAAGCAGGATATCTAGCAATTGTCAGTGACTCCTACATCATGTCTTTTACGAATATTGCCTACTGAGTACAACAGCCGGTCCAGTTGCCTGCAACAGTAAAGAAACGTAGCAACGTAGCCAAAAATGACAACACAGCGCTCGAAACAGCGGCAGCTCGACGGACACAAAGTCTGCATCACTAGTGCACAAAACTAACGTCACGTGTTCGGCACGTGAGCAAACAAGAAAATGGCGTCTAAAACTAACACTTGTAAGGTTGCAGACCTGGAGTTTGACGGCTTTGAGAGAAGGTATGTAGATTTTGTGCATCAAGGATCATGTACGCTCCCGTTTGTGTGATGGTAAGGCTTAATACTCCAATGATCAATATTGAGATAAAATCTGGTAATCTTGTAAATATTAGCCCCAGGCACTACTTTGCAATATATCATTAACAAAAGCTCCACTAAAAGTAAAATTTAGTATAATATAATACACAAAAATTGATGTTGCAATAAAAATGTTGGATAGCCTCAGGCTACAAGCTCTATTAGCTAATATGTTAGCTACCAAGCAAGCTACAAAAATAGCAAAATGCATGTACCAAGGTCCAGGAAAAAAATGATGGGAGACAAGTAAATAAAAAATTTAGGAAATTTGGAAGGAAATATAGGGATTGCATAAAAAGGAACAGAGACAAGATTGGGACACAGACATGTTATGATATATCGACGTACGCATAATGTTACGTTGATATATCATAACATGTCTGTGTCCCAATCTTGTCTCCGTTCCTTTTTATGCAATCCCTATATTTCCTTCCAAATTTCCTAAATTTTTTATTTACTTGTATACATTACACATAACTTTATACAAAGGGAAACAGTTCCACAGTCACTCTTACAGTTGGTAAACTGTGTCCACATTATTGTTTGATACCTGGACTCATTGAATGTTTGTGTATATTGCATGAATTCGAAGTTAAGGGTGCTGTATGCAGACAAAGGCAAGGATATATGGCATGAGAAACATACAAGGTGCACTATGAAGAAAAGGTGGAGGATATATAATGGCATCTAACAATAATATGATGCGTAACCCCTCCCTACATCTTGTATGAAGCTCTTAAGTTATATGTGATGTTCCTAAGGATGCTGTCAACAAAGCGTCGGGGGTAGTTTCTATGAAGTAAATGTTTTCTGAATGTACTTATTGTATTGTAGTAAGTGTGTGCATTAGTATTGGAACATAAGAACCTGATTGCTTCTCCTTTCACGAGTCCTTTGAAGATGCTCCTGGGGTGGGAAGAGGAAAAGTGCAGGTATTGAAAGGTGTTAGTGGTTTTGAAGTGTGTGCTTATATCTAGGTGGTTTGTTGTGTTGAACTTCCCTCCCTTGAAGATGTTTAAGTCTAGAAATTCAATGCGCTCATTACTAGAATGCCTAGAATACCTCATTACTCTAATGCCTCATTACTCTAGAATGCCTCATTACTCTAATGCTCCACGTGAATCTTAGAGTTCTATGTGTTTTGTTAAGCCTATCTAAAAAACCGTCTAGTTCGCTCCTAGTCCCCGTCCAGATGCATAAGATGTCATCTATGTAACGCTTCCAGACAAGAGGCAGGATAGGTTCCTGAGCAAGGAAGGCTTGTTCAAATCTGTCCATGAACAGATTGGCATATGAAGGAGCCATCTTTGTCCCCATTGCCCTACCCTGGATCTGCTGGTAGATCTGGCCGTTGAAGCTGAAGACGTTGCACCTAAGAAAGAGTTGGTGTAAGGCATTCCTAGGGATATGTGAGGCTTCAGCAGCTTCTATTGCATCTAAGCAAGCATTCGTACCCTCGTCTTGTGGGATAGGCTTGATACATCTATCGTAACTAGAATCGCATTGCTCGGGATATGGGTGTTTTCTGATAGGGAGATAAGATGAGGGGAGTCCTTGATGTATGACTGAGGGCATGGTGGGTACCAATGGTTTGATTATGTGGTCAAGAAATGATGAGACGCACTCGGTAGGTCCACTACAACCACTGACTATGGGTCTAATTCCATGTGGGGTTTTGTGAAGCTTCTTAAGAAGAAAGTACATGTGTTGGGTTCTTACCTTTTCAGGGGGAAGCATGTAGGCATGTGTGTATGTGTCAAGGTAGCCTAATTCTTTCATACTGTTAACTAATTCTCCTATGTTCTTGGCTATGGAGGCTGTGAGGTCGGAGTCTAAAGGCTTGTATGTTGAAGCATCTGCTAGGTGCGAGCTGTAGCTGAAGAACCTGAAGAAAGAACCCCCAAACCCAACCTCTCCAAGAATGAAACCAGAATCCTACAAGAATTGGGTAAGAATAGAGACCTAGTAATCAAGAAAAGGAAGTTGCATCGTACTTCAAGACCGATCCACCTACATAGCAGAAGGATGGTTGCTTCAATGTAGTCCTCTAGCATTTTGTTAGCTTTAGGCGGTATCCATTGCGACTTCGGCTTGAAGGGATGTTTATTACCTGGCTGTCTGCTGTTCCTGAAGTGGTATGCTATGCGTAGGCATCTAGCTAGGGCCAGCAAGTTCTCACTAAGATTAGACCTGTCAGGTAGTGCAGGGACTGGTGCATAGCCTAAGCCTTTTGAAAGTAAATTAACCATGTCCTGTGATAGAGGTTTAGATGAGAGATTGACCACAAAATTATTATTGTTACCTGACTTCCATTGCCGTCTTTGTCCATAGTAGAGACTTGCTGGGAGATGTGGTCTTCGTGTCCTCTGTGTGTGCAGGTTGTGGATAGAGAAGAGAAGAATGGGACAGAGTTATTGGTGCAGTGGGCGGTGTAGACAGTGTGGGAGGGGTGGGGATGGAAGGAGACCCCTGCATAGAGGCAGAGGGGGCGGAGGAAGGTGAAGAGACATGAGGGGGGAGGCTTGGTGAGAAGAGGGGGTGTTGGCAGGAGAGATGGAGTGGAGGATGACAGGAGGGGTGGAGGCTTGGGTTTGGTGGGTGGAGAGAATGGAGGAAGGTGAAGAGACATGAGGGGGGGAGGCTTGGTGAGGAGAGGGGGTATTGGCAGGAGAGATGGAGTGGAGGATGACAGGAGGGGTGGAGGCTTGGGTTTGGTGGGTGGAGAGAATGGAGGAAGGCGAAGAGACATGAGAGGGGGAGGCTTGGTGAGGAGAGGGATACTCAGAACTTATTAACAAAATATAACATACCACTATTTGATCGTAAGTAAATATTATTGTCAGTGTAATCAGTAGTAAGACTTGACAAAGGAAAGTGAGTTCTTTCCACATCCTGTCTACTTCGAGTTTACCTAGAAGAAGAAGAAGATGATGATGATGAAGAAATTGGTGTTTCTATTATGTCATTCATTATGATGACTATTGTGCAATTTGTCCTCTGTCCTCTTATTGTTCTAGAGAGTGCATGCAGAAGGGAGGGGGGCTTGGGGATGAACTTCTTTGTTTATTATAACACATCTAATGTTCACTTAACAAATGGTCCGACATAAAACAAGTGTTATTTTTATTATAAATAACATTTTTGTTTCTTAAACAAATTGATTGCACTGCAGTACTAGTAATAATACACACTGCTATGACTGTATCACATGATAGAGTGATGGGTGAGTGGGACTAAAAGAGGGAAGGTTGGAATCTTAGTTATTTGCTACTCTACTGTTATAGCAGTCATGTTTGCTATAAAACTCCTCTTTCTCTTACTGCTACTAGTCATTAGACTACCTCAGAGTAGGCAGCAGTGCCAAAGAGGTATATATGAGCATAATGTAGCACTTGTATCATATAGTAATCTCATTTTCATACAGTTCTCAAAGAATACCGTGCAATTGATAATACTGGAGCTCCAGTAGCTTACAATGGCATTGAGCCCAATACAAGTAACTGTGTTGTTAGATCTGGTTTGCAGTGTCAATTAGGGTCAGTGTTGAATGATGGAGACATTGGACCTACACACTCAGTGAATGTGAGTGATCCAGACCAGGTCCACAGGTTCTTTGTGTGGCATCGAGACAATGGCACAGTGAGACTGCAGTACTCTAGATTAAGGAACTTTTCATCATTCAGTGTGTCGTACATCGATATCTACATACTGAGTGTACCTTCAGCTGGAATAGGCTCACCTGGAACTACTACTTTCACTGCTAGTACAGGTCCTGGTACTAATAATAGCGATGTGAGTGATGTCACCACACAAAGCTGCTCTTTCTCCTCCTATACCAATACACTGTCCAGGAATACTTACACTGTCTCACTGACTAATGTTTTCAAGCTATTCATCAGTTTACACTTTTCTAGTTCAGACATTAGCTGGCTATTCATCAGTGAGATATCACTGTGTGAGGGAACTCCTCCATCTTTCATCTTGTGTAGTGTACAACCTCTCTCCTACCCCCCACCTAGTGGAGCCACAGTGACCCCTGACCTCAGCCAGCCTGACTCGGTCAGTCTCACTTGCTCTGTGGCCAGTCCTCCTACTGATGACTACCAATACCAGTGGCAGTGGTGGAAGAATGGGACACAACTGAACAATGACACTATCACACACACCACTAACACTCAATCCAGTAGTCTACAGATATCTGGTGTACAATATTCTGATGAGGGAGAGTACATGTGTAGAGTGCAGTATGCAATGTGTCCTGATGGAGTGGACTGCAGAGAAGCTACTCCAGTTACTGGAAGGATCACACTCAATCTACCAGGTATATTATCCATTTATGGATAACTCCTATGGGCTCTGTGTAATGTATTATCCTTTCTGGGTTTTTCCCTATACAAACACTCCTCATACAGTGCTCATTGAAGCTGATTCTCAAGTGACAGTATTCACTGGAGAGAGTACAGAGGCTGTATTGAAATGTGAGGTCTATGGCTATCCTTGTAACTCATCTCCTCCGTTGTGGACTCATGAATCAGATGAACTGCACAATGATAGATACACTACTACTGTGACCAATGCTGGTCTCCTGAGTGGTAATAGTATATCCACTACTGAGAGGGTTGTGTTTCGACTCATTATTGCCAATGTTACTGCAAATGATTCAGGAGACTACACATGCTCCTGGCAGGGAAACACTACCACAGTCACTCTTACAGTTGGTAAATAGTATTCAAAGTGGTCCACATTATTGTTCGAGCCCTGGACTCATTGATTGTTTGTGTGTATAAAGTGATGTGTGATTGCTTGTAGTAGTGTTTCTGTGGCCATGGTAATATAAATTAAATTAATAATTGTATGTGTTCCACAATATAGGAGATTCACTAAAAGAAGAATGTGTCTGCACATATGATGGTGAGCCCTCAAAAATATAGAAAAAAGGGTGTTGTATGCAGACAAAGGCAAGGATATATGGAGGGTGCAGTATGAAGCAAAGGCAGAGGATAATAGCATCCAACAATAATAACATGCGTAACCCTATAATAAAAGATGTAGGGAGGGGTTACACATTGCATTATTGTTGGATACCATTATCCTCTGCCTTTGCTTTGTACTGCACTTTTTTCATATGCCTTTGTCTGCAGACAACACCCTTAACTTCATGCAATATAAAGGGAAACAGTATCACAGTTATTCTTACAGTTGGTAAACTGTGTCCACGTTATTGTTTGATACCTGGCCTCATTGATTGTTTGTTTGTATAAAGTGATGTGTGATATATCGTACATACATGTAATCGTGGTCATGTGGCTGTGATATTGAGCACTTAATGATTGTATATATGTGTTTCTTCCACAATATAGGAGATCCACCACAAGAAGAATGTGTCTGTACATATGGTGAGCCCGCATAATGATCATGTATAAAGATGATAGTGAGAGAGAGAGGCATGCAAGAGTATGGTGGCTATTGAGGGAGCTTACTAACTGAGCATAAGATTGCAATAATACATACACTACACTGCCTACTACATTGCAGGTGTTCTGGTGGGTATAGTGAGTGGATTAGCTGTTCTGCTGTTTATCTCAGTGACTATCAACATACTGGCCATGATCTACTGTGTATACCAACTGAGAGGGAAGTTAACACAGTGCCACTGTGTTAGTGGAGGTGATGGGGACAATGTGGACCAAACGTGTGAGCAAGTGGATGAGAAGCAGCATCACACAGGAGCAGTAGCTATGAAACGTAATGAGGCTTACGGGCAGCTACAAATCAGCAGCTCCTTACCTACCACCACAACTGGACTTTAGAGTTTTTTGAAGTACATCTGTACTGTAAAGTGTGTATTGAGACTAATGATTCTTTGTTGTAACTAGTAATGGTCAAAGTATGCATACATATGGTTTATGTATATCCACGTAATGTTACATTGTAGCTATTGTAGTAAAGAACATTTTTGCAAGAGTATAGTTAGCCATTTTGCAGTGGCGGATCTAGGATTTTGCGAAGGGGGTAGCATGTCGCGCCAGTTTTGAAGCCACACCCAGCTAATTATATCATAATATGCACGCGCGCGCGATTGACAATCTGCGGAGTTTACTGTTACGTCCGCGTGCGTACACGCAGGTATAACTCTTCTCTACGGAAGCCCAGAAGGGTCATCCTTTGCAGTCTTCAAAAGTCTTCAAAATACACATTTCCATTCTATTCTTCCATTCTACTATTCACTTCCATTCTATTCTTCCATTCTACTCTTACTTCCACTCTATTCTTCCATTCTACGCTTACGCATGAGTGATATTTACTACCGCGTGCGGATATGTATTATCTTGCGTGTATATATACGTACTCAACGCAACGTACGTCTATACATACGTTGCCCTTCTACGGCCAAGTCGCCTTTCATCCACGTCAGCAATTACCTACGCGTGCAAATAGCCATGCGTGCCTCTTGTGTTGGAGTGTGCTCTTCTTGCCGTTTGTCTGGTTGTATGTGATCTGGAACAAGTACCTGATCAAGACGACATTATTCGCGATTACTTTGAAATGGGATTTTCTTACCAGCTAATATTGTTTCCTTTCGGCTATTACGATGTGTACATACCACTCAGTACGCTGAAGCGTTCTCTGAGACGATTAAATCTGCGACAAAGAGGTCCATACACTTGTACGTGAGACAATATTGGTAGGTTAGGACCTTCCCCACGGTCTCTACTTCTCTACCTCGACCTACCTTTCTTTACATCTGGTTATTTTATGTGCTAACAACCTCACAAGAGTGGGATCTGAATTTTGCATGCCATGTGTACACATGGAAAATCTACAGTGCATGTGACCTTTCTATATACTCTGCATCCATGCCAAACAACCTGCCCTGAGTAATTATGACTGGGCAAATATACTCTGACTTATTTAAACTTTGGAATTTCAGTTAGAACTTCTGCAATCTGGATCACTTCTTGGTTATCGTGCCCTGCATCGCAGGTTGAAGATAAAATACAAGATACAAATTTCACGGTAATCATATATGCCCTGTAGTGTCCTTTATGCATTGTATTTTATTAATGATCATATTTTCTAGGGTGCCCCAGGATTGTGCGTAGTAATAGAGGAACAGAAAATAGCAAACTAGCATTTCTCCAGTAAGGAGAAATGGTCATGACCAATTGGCAGGCATGGGAAGCCACTCTTCGAACACGTAGTACTGATTTATGGCCGTCAGAGGGTTCTAAGCTGGCACAGCCAAACCGTCGAGTGATGGGTCTAGACATCTTCGAAAACACGTACGCGTGCATGTGCGATCAACTGCGCACGACCCATGCGCCGCGCACAAAGCGCCAAGCCCTAGGCAGCGCAGACACGTTTCTGCGTTACAATTACGTACACGTGTACGTAGCAGGCACGTCACGACGTTGAAATACCGCATGCGTTAAACACACATGGGAGTGAAGAGTAGAATGGAAGAATAGAATGGAAGTGAAGAGTAAAATGGAAGAATAGAATGGAAGTGAAGAGTAGAATGGAAGAATAGAATGGAAGTGAAGAGTAGAATGGAAGAATAGAATGTAAATAGTAGAATGGAAGAATAGAATGGAAATGTGCATTTTGAAGACTGTCCAAGACTACAATGGATGACCCTTCTGGGCTTCCATACTTCTCAGTTAATGTAGCAAATTTGTAGCCCTTGAAGATCAATAATATGGCTTCAGGTCTAAACGCTAGCAGCCAGGAGCATTTTACATGGCTAGGTATTCTGCGTGAATTCCGGTGTAATAGTAAATATTGTCCCCCCCCAAAAGTTGTCCCCCTGGACATTATTCACTAGTGAATAATGTCCCCCTAGGCCCTTGGTGAATAATGTCCCCCATAAGATTCTTTGTTAAGGCAACTGTAGTTCATCCCCTACGGCATTTCTGATAGGGGGGACATTATTCACCGGTGAATAATGTCCCCCCTAAACAGCTGGCTGACCGATAGCCTCGTACCCAGGCCGCGTGGGGGAGGAGACGAGGCTGTAGCTACAGAGGTATGTAAACTCTAACCACTATCACTAAAATGATCATAACTCTACTTTTTAGGGCTACGTGGCCTCGTCTCCTCCCCACGCGGCCTGGGTACGAGGTAGCAGTTGGATTTCTAAGTGCCTTAGCGCTGATAATTTTAGATGTTTTTGTGTTGTTATATACAGAGAGAGAGAGAGAGAGAGAGAGAGAGAGAGAGAGAGAGAGAGAGAGAGAGAGAGAGAGAGAGAGAGAGAGAGAGAGAGAGAGAGAGAGAGAGAGAGAGAGAGAGAGAGATGCGCTGTTGCGATTCTCTTGGCGCGATATTGAATACTTCTGCCGGGGAGGGGATAGTATTCGCTAGTGAATACTGTCCCCCCATCATAAAATTATCACGTTTGATATCTTGGAAGGCTTTCAGAGCTTTCTACGATGGGGGACATTATTCACTGAGGAGGGACATTATTCACTAGTGAATAATGTCCGGGGGGACAATATTCACTAGTGAATAATGTCCGGGGGGACAGTATTCACAGGGGGACAGTATTCACTCCGACACCGGGTACGATAGTGGAAGGACTGCAACGGAGCAGTTTCAGACCACAAAATTTCACCCCTTTATTGTGCGTTAGGTACGTTGTGTCGTTTGTAGAAGGAATAAACTTACTACAAGCGAGTTTAAGCACGGACAAACAAACAAAACAGACAGACAAACCCCAACTACTGCATGCGCGGCGAGGGTAATTATTATACCTTTTTGGCACTCCTGCCTGCTCTGAGGTAGTCTGATGACTAGCAGCAGTAACAGAAAGAGGAGTTTAGCAGCAAACATGACTCTAACAGTAGAGTAGCCAATAACACACATCCAAGACTTTTCTCCGGTGGTGGTGGGCCTAGGCCCGAATCTATTTTGCTTGTGGCCCCACCCATCACTCTATATACCATGTGATAAGATACAACAGCTATAAAGTGTAGAGACATTGCAGCATAAATCAATTTGTTTAAGAAACAAAAATTGTTAGTTAATACAATCATAATATGTCTTAGTTTTTGTTAAAGGAAAGTAAGAATAACCTAACTTCACCCCCAGGCTTCTCTCCCTATATATTCTTAATTCATAGCCACTGCTGCTGGACTCTGTACTATCTCATAATGTAGCTCCACATTGCCCCTCCCACCTCCGGGCTGATACAGTGGGTTCACGTTCCTCTTTCTTGCACCATCACCACTTGTAAACTTCCCTCTCTGTCGGTATACACAGTAGATCATGGCCGGTATGTTGATAGCCACTGAGATAAGCAGCAGTACAGCTAATCCACACACTATACCCACCAGAATACCTGCAATGTAGTAGTCACATTTGATTAGGCAGCATAGTGTATGTAATATTGCAATCTCATGCTCAGTTGGTAAGGAAAATAGCCACCTCTCTCTCACTGAATCTGTCACCATCATCCTTATACATGCATGATCATTTATTGAGGGCTCAGCCTCACCATCATATGTGCACACGCATTCTTCTTGTAGTGGATCTCCTATATTGTAGAAGAAACACATAAAATCATTAATTAGTGCTAATTCATTACAACATCATAGCCACATTACCACGACTACATGTATGCATATATACATCACACATAACTTTGTACTAAGGAAAACAATACCACAGTCACTCTTACAGTTGGTAAACTTTGTCCACATTATTGTTTGATACCTGAACTCATTGATTGATTGAGTATATTGCATGAATTCAAAGGGGTGCTGTATGCAGACAAAGGCAAGGATATATGGCATGAGAAACAAGGTACAGTATGAAGGAGAGGATAATGGCATCCAACAATAATACGATGCGTAACCCCTCCCTACATCTTTTGTTATTATTGTTGGATGCCATTATCCTCTGCCTTTGCTTCATACTGCACAAGGTTTCTCGTGTCATATATCTTTGTCTTTGTCTCCATACAGCACCCCTTTTTCAATATTTTTGAGGGCTCACCATCATATGTGCAGACACATTCTTCTTGTGGTGAATCTCCTATATTGTGGAAGAAACACATACAATTATTGATTAGTGCTCATTCATTACATTATCATGGCCACATGAACATGACTACATGCAATCACACATCACTTTATACACACAATTGATCAATGCAAGCCCGTAGGCTGGGGGGGTTCGGGGGTTCGGACGAACCGCCCGCACGCAGGCGAAGGTCCGACGGTCCTTGCCACTCCGCGTTTTCCGCGCATTGTTCTTGGTCATCCTACTAAGAATAAAGAACCCCCCCCCCCCCCCCCCCACACACACACACACACACACACATACACACTCCAGGATCAGGATACAGGCTTGCAATGGGTCCAGGGCTCGAACAATAATGTGGACCACTTTGAATGCTATTTACCAACTATAAGAGTGACTGTGGTAGTGTTTCCCTGCCAGGAGCATGTGTAGTCTCCTGAATCATTTGCAGTAACATTGGTTATAGTGAGTTGAGACACAACCCTCTCAGTAGTGGATATACTGTTACCACTCAGGAGACCAGCATTGGTCACAGTAGTAGTGTATCTACCATTGTGCCATTTATCTGATCCATGAGTCCACACAGGAGGAGATGAGTTACGAGGATAGCCATAGACTTCACATTCCAATACAGCCTCTGTGCTCTCTCCAGTCAATACTGTCACTGGAGAATCAGCTTCAATGACCACTGTATGAGGAGTGTTTGTATAGGGAAAAACCCACAAAGGATAATACGTTACACAGAGCCCATAGGAGTTATCCATAAATGGATAATATACCTGGGAGATTGAGTGTGATCCTTCCAGTAACTGGAGTGGCTTCTCTGCAGTCTACTCCATCAGGACACATTACATACTGCACTCTACACATGTACTCTCCTTCATCAGAATATTGTACACCAAATATCTGTAGACTACTGGACTGAGTGTTAGTGGTGTGTGTGATAGTGTCATTGTTCAGGTGTGTCCCATTCTTCCACCACTGCCACTGGTATTGGTAGTCATCAGTAGGAGGACTGGCCACAGAGCAAGTGAGACTGACAGTGTCAGGTTGGCTGAGGTCAGGGGTCACTGTGGCTCCATTGGGTGGGGGGTAGGAGAGAGGTTGTACACTACACAATATGGAAGATGGAGGAGTTCCCTCACACAGTTGTATCTCACTGATGAATAGCCAGCTAATGTCTGAACTGGAAAAGTGTAAACTGATGAATAGCTTGAAAACATTAGTCAGTGAGACAGTGTAAGTATTCCTGGACAGTGTATTGGTATAGGAGGAGAAAGAGCAGCTCTGTGTGGTGACATCACTCACATCACCATTATTAGTACCACGACCTGTACTAGCACTGAAAGTAGTAGTTCCAGGTGAGCCTATTCCAGCTGAAGGTACACTCAGTGTGTAGATATCAATGTAGGACACAGTGAATGATGAAAAGTTACTTAAATTAGAGAACTGCAGTCTCACTGTGCCATTGTCTCGATGCCACACAAAGAACCTGTGGACCTGGTCTGGATCACTCACATTCACTGAGTGTAGAAGTCCAATGTCTCCATCATTCAACACTGACCCTAATTGACACTGCAAACCAGATCTAACAAAACAGTTACTTGTATTGTGCTCAATGCCATTGTAAGCTACTGGAGCTACAGTATTATCAATTCCACGGTATTCTCTGAGAACTGTATGAAAATGAGATTACTATATGATACAAGTGCTACATTATGCTCATATATACCTCTTTGGCACTGCTGCCTACTCTGAAGTAGTCTAATGACTAGTAGCAGTAACAGAAAGAGGAGTTTTATAGCAAACATGACTTCTGCAACAGTAGAGTAGCCAATAGCTAAGATTCCAGCCTTTCCTCTTTTTAGTCCCACTCACCCATCACTCTATCATGTGATACAGTCATAGCAGTGTGTATTATTACTAGTGCTGCAGTGAAATCAATTTGTTTAAGAAACAAAAATGTTATTTATAATAAAAATAACACTTGTTTTATGTCAGACCATTTGTTAAATGAACATTTTATGTCAGACCATTTGTTATAATAAACAAAGAAGTTCATCCCCAACCCCCCCCCACCCCACCCCTCTCTCTCTGCATGCACCCTCTACAACAATAAGAGGACAGAGGACAAATTACACAATAGTCATCATACTGAATAACATAACAGAGAGTGTACACATAATTAATTATTTTTGTGTAAGGTGGCGTTGGGGAGTGCAAGCAATAGTAGAGAAGGGGAGCCACATGAGAAGGGGAGCCTTTGAACAAGGCTAAGCCATATTCTAAAGTGACCTAAGGATAGATACATGACAAGAGTATAGTTGTTGTAAGAGTGACCATGAGCTTCTATTATAACGAATACTAGTCAAACTGCAGGCCGGTAGGAAACCAGTACGGCAACTGGGAGTAGGTAGTGCGCATGAGTTAAATTATTGCTGAATCGCGTCCACTTTTGCTTAGCCACGCCCATTTTGCTGCAACAATAGACAGATATCAAGAGTAAATAATAGAGAGGAAGACCGTGTCGAACACGCGTTTGCGCCTGGGGTTGCTAAAATAAAAATCGATTTTCGGGACGAATAATGACCACTGTGATAGGACTCCTGATCTTGCCAAAAAACGAGATTAAAGGCCGCTTTTCCTGTAATGAGACTGTCGGTAGTCCCTCCCTCCAATCATGGAGACCATGTTGGTAGAGAACTCGCAAAACGAAAAGCTGACTGAATGCACTAAAGTGCAGAACCCTCGGCGCATGCGCTTTTTGATTGCTCATGCGACAGAGTCTGAAAAAGCGCACGCGCTACTGAAACGCGGGAAGTATACGGAAGGTTTGTGGGCAAAAGACGGAGACTGAAGTATACGGAAGATTTGTGGGCAAAAGACGGGAAGGAAGCCTCTGCCTTACATTGAGTCGTATTCCAGGTAGCGTTTAGACTACTGTTAGCCTTTCTAAGAGCTTTAGAAGGCTCTGCCGCCAAAAAGTTGCGCAGAATACCGCTGCAATATCGCTGTAGGCTGCTATAGATCTATTACAAATACTGAACGCCATCAGTAAGCGTTTATAGCGAAATTCCCACAAAATCATCTGATCTGCATCACCCGTCTCTGCATCACCCACACCTGATTACATTCTATACGCTATTTTCCCATACGCACAGTTCTGGGTTTTAAAAAAGTTATTAAAGAAAGTGATATAAATGTTATTAATTATCATTAGAATCCTAACACACATGCTCAGGAGCCACTAGGAGTCCTTGAGGTGCTCCAGTACTGGACCTTCCAGTACCAGCTTTACAAAGTAGAGCTGAGCAGCATAATGGACTATGTGACTCTCTGCCTCACCTCTATAGTAGTCAATAAACACACCTGTGGACATGTATGTATGGGAAGTATGTGTATACATAAAATTAATGACAATTAAGAAATGGTGGCTAACCAGGTTGGGCTGTATGTTGGCAGTCTTGATGCTACCATATGCATTACACACTCCACTACTAGTGTCATACTGCAAGGGATGCCTACAGTATTAATATGCAGAAGACACAAGGGAGTGCCCATCCCACCCATATGACAGTTTACAAACTAATTTAGCTAAATGCATTTAAACATGGGGTATTTGTCTGCTAAACACATACTGTAGTCACTATATAAAGTACTATATTAGCTTGCCATGTACATATACTCCCTTCAAGTGCTGACAGTACAGTGTGAATCAAAGTGTTAGATATATAAATTGTTTTATGTCATAGTTTCTCTTAAAGAAACAGAAGAAAGTGACTAATAGCCTAGCTTCATCCCCAGATTCAGAGGACATGAACTGTTGAGAATTAATTAGAGTTTAAGTATTACTGCATGGATATATTACATTGAACCATGACTTGCAATATCACATTACCACCTCCCTCATAGTATTCACCCAAAATGAATCATTTACTAACTATACTCTTGCAATCTTCACTACAATAGCTACACATCATCACAATGTACCTAACAGAGATGTTCATACACCATATACGTGTATACTTTGACTATATATAACTAGTTGCAACAAAGAATTGTTAATCTCATTGCACACTTTACAGTACAGATGTTGTGGTGGTAGGTGAGGAGCTGCTGATTTGTAGCTGCCCATAAGCCTCATTACATTTCATAGCTACTGCTCCTGTGTGATGCTGCTTCTCATCCACTTGCTCATACATTTGGTCCACATTGTCCCCATCACCTCCACTAACACAGTGGCACTGTATCAACTTCCCTCTCAGTTGGTATACACAGTAGATATGTTGATAGCCACTGAGATAAACAGCAGAACAGCCAATGCACTCACTACACTCACTAGAATACCGGTAATGTAGTAGTCACATTTGAATAGTCAGTGAATTGTACAACTTTGTGCGAATATTGTAAACTCCCTCAAGGAATTTGAAATAGCTACTATGCTGTTACCTGTCTTATACTTCATTGGCTCACCATACACACAGATATCTTGTGGTGGATCTCCTAGTTATGAATGAAAAAAAAACACAAAATAAATAAGATGTTAAAGGATGTAGAGATGACAATGACAAAAACCAAAGAAACAAGGGCAATATACATGCAGTAAATAGTGCATCACTGGACCATGACTACAGAATGTGTTGCAAGCTAAAGGAAGCACATATAAAAATCAGTTGTTCACATTTTGTATCTTGCACAGATGAGATACAATCCAGGCTGAAGTGCTAATGCAGAGTATACCTTGATACCATTCACTACAGACTTACTAATAATTATTGCAATTCTAAGAGTGACTGTTGTACTGTTTCCTTGCAAGGAGCATGTATAGTCCCCTGAATCATTTGCAGTAACATTGGTAATAATGAAAACCCTCGTAGTGGATATACTGTTACCACTCAGGAGACCAGCGTTGTTCATACTTAGTAGTAGTGTATCTACCATTGTGTAGTTCATCTGATCCATGAGTCCACACAGGAGGAGATGAGTCACGAGGATAGCCATAGACCTCACATTTCAATACATCCTCTGAACTCTCTCCAGCAACTATTTCAATTATCACTGTATACATGCAATCAATATGCGTACAGAGTCATATATGCAACAGTAAAATATTTCCATAAAATGTTAAAGGATGTAGGGATGAAAGTGCCAAAACCAAGTGCAATATGTTTATATGCAGCAAGACGGAGGACAATGGCATGCAACAATACACTTCACAGTTATAGAAGAGAACACTTTCCTAGGGCTATAAACACGGCTGTATCTACTGGTGTGTAATTTTTGTGGTGGATTTAAATTCACCATTATCATTTTACAGAAATATTTTATTTTTAGCCTTGAACTATTTGTATTTCCTTGTTTTAGAATTATTACCACTGCTACACAGACCTCCTAGGAGTTAGCTATCAGAAGACACCACTGGGAGATTGAGTGTGATCCTTCCAGTAACTGGAGTAGCTTCTCTGCAGTCAACTCCATCAGGACATATTACATACTGCACTCTACATGTACTCTCCCTCATCAGAATATTGTACACCAGACATCTGTAGACTACTGGACTGAGTGTTAGTGGTGTGTGTGATAGTGAGTCGATTGTCATTGTTCAGTTGTGTCCCATTCTTCCACCACTGCCACTGGTATTGGTAGTCATCAGTAGGAGGACTGGCCACAAAGCAAGTGAGACTGACAGAGTCAGGCTGGCTGAGGTCAGGGGTCACTGTGGCTCCATTGGGTGGGGGATAGGAGAGAGGTACACTACACAATATGGAAGATGGAGGAGTTCCCTCACACAGTTGTATCTCACTGATGAATAGCCAGTCAATGTCTGACATGTTAAATGGGGTTCGGACAGTTATAGTAGTAATGTGAGTCAGTGATACAGTGTACGTATTACTACTGGAGGAGAAAGAGCAACTCTGTGTATTGACATTACTCACAGGACCTGTACTAGCAGTGAAAGTAGTAGTTCCAGGTGAGCCTATTCCAGCTGAAGGTACACTCAGTGTGTAGATATCAATGTAGGACACAATGAATAGTGAGGTATACTCTTCATGCATATAATTATATATATATATATATATATATATATATATATATATACTATGTTGCTATGGTAACGGCAGGTTTATATATTGCATATACACCTCATCAATATTCAACATAGTATATATCGTATAAACCATGTCCAATCAGTGTATATTTTCAGATATACACCTGCTATGTTCGGAAGTTTATTTGTGATATATCCCTCAGGCCGTTGGCCCTCGGGAAATATCACAAATAAATTCCTCACAGCAGGTGTATATCTGACATATACACCTCTTGGCCATGGTTTATACATTACATATATATATAGGGAACTGCAGTTTCACATCTCCATTCCTTACAAAGAACTTGCGGACCTGGTGTGGATCACTTAAATTCACTTAATGTGTAGGTCCAATGTCTCCATCATTCAACACTGTTCCTTCTTCACACAACACAGAATGTCTATATTGATTGTTAGCATTGCATTTACTCATGTTGGTTTTGATGCCATTGTAATCTATTAAATGTCCAGTACGACTATCTTCTTGATGTCCCTTGAGAACTGTATGTGTAGTAAAAATTAGTGCATATACATTTTGGCATTGCTGCCTGTAGTCTGATGACTAGCAGTAGTCAGAAAGAAAAGTTTAGCAGCAAACATGACTCTAACAGTATATAGAGTATCCAATAATACACACACAAGACTCCCCTCCTGTGTTGTCTTTTACAGGGGAGGTCCTAGATCTGGGCTATGTATACTGTGAAATCAAATATGTGCTTGTTGCCCCACCCATCACTCTATATATCATGTGATAAAGGTACAACAGCTATAAAGTGTATAGACATTGCAGCATAAATCAATTTGTTTAAGAAACAAAAATTGTTAGTTAATATAATCATAGTATGTCTTAGTTTTGTTAAGGAAAGTAAGAATAACATAACTTTATCCCCAGACTCCTCTCCCTATATATTCTTAATTCATAGTCACTGCTGCTGGACTCTGTACTATCTCATAATGTAGCTCCACATTGCTTTTCCCACCTCCTGGCTGATAGAGTGGGTTCACATTGCTCCTCATACCACCACCACTTGTAAACTTCCCTCTCTGTCGGTATACACAGTAGATTATGGCCAGCATGACTGAAATAACCAGTTGTACAGTCAATCCACTCACTATACCCACCAGAACACCTGCAATGTAGTAGTCACATTTGATTAGGCAATGTAGTGTATGTATTTTTATTAATCTCATGCCCAGTTGGTAAGTTCCCTCAGGAAAATGGCCACCATACTCTTGCCTCTCTCTCACTAGATCTGTTACCATCATCCTTATACATGCATGAGGGCTCAGTCTCACCATGTGTGCAGACACATTTTTCTTGTGGTGGAGCTCCTATAGTGTGGAAGAAACACATAAAATCATTAATTAGCGCTCATTCATTACATTATCATGGCCACATCACCACGACTACATGTAGGTATATGTGTCCACATTATTGAAAGTTAAGGGTGCGGTACGTAGACAAAGGCAAGGATATATGGCATGAGAAAAAAGGTGCAGTACAAAACAAAAGCAGAGGATAATGGCATCCAACAATAATAACATGCGTAACCCCTCCCTACATCTTTTTATTATAGGATTACACATAATGTTATTATTGTTGATACTTGTTTATGCTGCACCTTGTTTTTCATGCCATATATCCTTACCTTTGTCTGCATAGGGCACCCTTTCTTCTATATTTTTGAGGACTCACCATCATATGTACGGACACATTCTTCTTTTGGTGAATCTCCTATATTGTGGAAGAAACACATACAATCATTAATTAGTGCTCATTCATTATATTATCATGGCCACATGAACACGACTATGCAATCACACATCACTTTACACACACAAACAATCAATGAGTCCAGGACTCTTACAACCATTTTGAATACTATTTACCAACTATAAGAGCAACTGTGGTACTGTTTTCTTGCCAGGAACATGTGTAGTCTCCTGAATCATTTGCAGTAACATTAGTAATAGTGAGTTGAGACACAACCCTCTCAGTAGTGGATATACTGTTATCACTCAGGAGACCAGCATTGGTCACAGTAGTAGTGTATCTACCATTGTGTAGTTCATCTGATCCATGAGTCCACACAGGAGGAGATGAGTTACGAGGATAGCCATAGACCTCACATTCCAATACAGCCTCTGTACTATCTCCAGTGAATACTGTCACTGGAGACTCAGCTTCAATGACCACTGTATGAGGAGTGTTTGTATAGGGAAAAACTCACAAGGATAATACGTTACACAGAGCCTATAAAAGTTATCTATAAATGAATAATATACCTGGGAGATTGAGTGTGATCCTTCCAGCGACTGGAGTGGTTTCTCTGCAGTCAACTCCATCAGGACACATTTCATACTGCACTCTACACATGTACTCTTCCTCATCAGAATATTGTAGACCAGATATCTGTAGATTACTGGATTGAGCATTAGTAGGGTGTATGATAGTGAGTCGATTATCATTGTTCAGTTGTGTCCCATTCTTCCACCACTGCCACTGGTATTGGTAGTCATCAGTAGGAGGACTGGTCACAGAGCAAGTGAGACTGACAGAATCAGGCTGGCTGAGGTCAGGGGTCACTGCGGCTCCACTGGGTGGGGGGTAGGAAAGAGGTTGTACACTACACAAGATGGAAGATGGAGGAGTTCCCTCACACAGTTGTATCTCACTGATGAATAGCCAGTCAATGTCTGCACTGGGAATGTGTAAACTGATAAATAGCCGGAAAACATTAGTCAATGAGACAGTGTAAGTATTCCTGGACAGTGTATTAGTACTGGAGGAGAAAGAGCAGCTCTGTGTGGTGATGCTACTCACATCATTATTAGTACCACGATGTGTCCTAGCAGTGAAAGTAGTAGTTTCAGGTGAGCCTATTCCAGCTGAAGGTACACTCAATGTGTAGATATCAATGTAGGACACACTGAATAGTGAAGGGTTAATAGGGAAATGCAGTGTCACTGTGCCATTGTTTGGATGCCACACAAAGAACCTGCGGACCTGGTCTGGATCTCTCACATTCACTGAGTGTGTAGGTCCAATGTCTCCATCATTCAACACTGACCCTACTTGACAATACAGAACAGTACCACTACCAACAGCACAGTTACTTTTGTTGGGCTCAATGCCATTGTAAGCTACTGGAGCTACAGTATTATCAGCTCCACGGTATCCTTTGAGAACTGTATGAAAATGAGATTACTATATGCTACAAGTGCTACATTATGCTCATATATACCTCTTTGGCACTGCTGCCTACTCTGAGGTAGTCTAATGACTAGTAGCAGTAACAGAAAGAGTAGTTTTATAGCAAACATGACTTCTGTAATAGTAGAGTAGCCAATAACTAGGATTCCAGCCTTCCCTCTTTTTAGTCCCACTCACCCATCACTCTATCATGTGATACAATCATAGCAGTGTGTATTATTACTAGTGCTGCAGTGAAATCAATTTGTTTAAGAAACAAAAATGTTATTTATAATAAAAATAACACTTGTTTTATGTCGGACCATTTGTTAAGTGAACATTTTATGTTGGACCATTTGTTATAATAAACAAAGAAGTTCATCCACAAACCTCCCTTTCTCTCTGCATGCACCCTCTAGAACAATAAGAGGACACCACACAATAGTTATCATACTGAATGACATAACAGATGGTGTACACATATTTTATATACTAATCATTTGTGGTTGATTTTGTGTAAGGAGGCTTTGGGGAGCACAAGCAATAGTTTACACATGAGAAGGTGAGTCTTTAGACAAGGCTAAGCCATATTCTAAAGTGACCTGAGGATAGATACATGACAAGAGTATAGTTGTTGTAAGAGTGAACATGAACTTCTATTATGACAAGTACTAGTCAAACTGCAGGCCCGTAGGAAACCAGTACGGCAACTGGGTGCGCATGCATTAGCGCGAGCGAAAATTATTGCTGACCACGTCCATGCACTTCCGCTTAGCCACGCCAAACTAAAAAGTTCTCAATATACAATAGACAGATAAGTTCTCAATATACAATAGACAGATAAGTTCTCAATATACAATAGACAGATAAGTTCTCAATATACAATAGACAGATAAGTTCTCAATATACAATATATAGACAGATATGAAGATAAATAATAGAGAGGAAGACCGTGTCGAACACGCGTTTGCGCCTAGTATAGTATTAGAAATCTGTTTACAAGGTGTCGGAACACTTTCTTGTAATGATCTTGTAATTTGAGCTTGTTTCATGGAATGTTCTCTTGTACCTGTTGTGTATCTGTTATGGCAACTATCATGGTCTGAGGAATGCAGTGGTAGGGATGCTAGTTAGACAGTGTCAGACTGGTTTGTGGTTGCTGGAAAGTAACGTGACTTCAGCTTTATTAAAGTGATGTAGATATACTTGGTAACAAGCCTTCCCCGTCACTACATGTACACCAACAGCATCAGATGATAATGACCAAGCAGTACCAGCACTTGCCAGTGATGCCTGGCCTGGTTCGCACTAGCAATAATCTCGTTTTTCGCAGCTATAATTTCGCAGCTAAAATCTCATTTCGCATTTGCTTTACGAGCAGTTAATGTTTTTGACACTCTCTTCCTCTCTGTTATTTACTCTTGCAGACATATGTATATACAGTGGAACCTCCCATAACGGACCCTCCGAGAAGCGGACACCCACGCTACAACGGACACTGCCGTGTTACGGATTGAAAATAGCATAGCTGTAATACATTAGCAACCTCCGAGAAGCGGACGCTTCCGGATTCCGGACAGCGGACAAAATCTTTGCGCCGAACGGCGCTCCACCATGCATTTTTGCCTCTAAATAGCGGACACCCGGAAGCCGCTCCCCTAAAATTGCAAAGTTGCGCTTGCGCAGTACGGCGCTATGTACGAGCGCAACGTCATGTGTATAGAGCGAAACCTCACACGCGTTACAAGGAAGTAGTACTTGTTTAGAAAATGTACGTGTACAAGTTTCTTGCATTCAAAGGACATGTAAAAAGTGTGTATTGGACAGACAATTGATAGGATTGCCAATATTACACATCAATAAGCAAGACAGACAACTTTACTTGACTATTTTACACACTAACTCATGCACAAACTTCACTACATTATTTATATTCCACCCCAAGTTATAAAATTAAAATATTTCATGAACCTCCGAGATAAGGACAACCTCCGAAGAAAGGACAAAAGTGCTGTTCCCAAAGTGTCCTTTCTTCGGAGGTTCCACTGTAATTATACACACAAACTTCAATATACTAACTGAGCACGCGCAGTATGCAAGAGGCAAAAACCCATGGCCACGCCGGCCGTGCTGCGTCCTACGACCTTGAACTGGGAGAATACACCTCAAACTCCAACTTCCAGACAATAGCCCAACTCCCATTCCCTTTCTTGGAGTACTGTCAATGATAAAAATACCTTCACCAATTAATTCATGTCAACACAAATCAACTTTATTGTATATCACTAGTCCCCACATAAATTAATTGTTACTCTGGCACCAAGTGCCTAGCATAGTGTGTAGAGATGGAGGTATAATTATAGGAATCCTTGTTACTGGACCATTTTGACTAGTACAGGCCCAAGTGTGTTAACATGAAGTTTCAGTTACATAATATGAAGTAATGACATCATCCCTTAGCTAGGTCCATAAAACCAGTAGTATATTAATGTTACTTTGTTTATCATTATGTCTAGCTTGAAGCTAGGCATAATGATCCCGCATAGCATTCAACCCTTTTTCAACTACTAACTGGTCTTGTAATAGATCTCTTTGCTTCAACAGCCACTCTTCATTACAATATACCATAACTATATTGCTCCTCACAACAAAATATGACACAGAAGTATTCCAAACACTCTAGAGTCCAGTTGTGGTGGTAGGTGAGGAGCTGCTACTGATCTGCCCGTAAGCTTCATTATGTTTCATAGCTACTGCTCCTGTGTGATGCTGCTTCTCATCCACTTGCTCATACATTTGGTCCACATTGTCCCCATCACCTCCACTAACACAGTGGCACTGTGTCAACTTCCCTCTCAGTTGGTATACACAGTAGATCATGGCCAGTATGTTGATAGTCACTGAGATAAACAGCAGTACAGCCAATGCACTCACTACACTCACTGGAATACCTGCAATGTAATAGTCACATTTGAATAGGCCTGCAGTGTAGCGTATTATTGCAACCTTGTGCTCATACATGCCACCCTCAGGGAATTTGAAATAGCTACTATGCTGTTACCTGTCTTATACTCCATTGGTTCACCATATGCACAGATGTCTTGTGGCGGATCTCCTAGTTATGAATGAAAAAAACCCACAAAATAATAATACAAGTGTAAATAAAGACAAAATAATAATACAAGTGTAAATAAAGACAAAATAATAATACAAGTGTAAATAAAGACAAAATAATAATACAAGTGTAAATAAAGACAAAATAATAATACAAGTGTAAATAAAGACAAAATAATAATACAAGTGTAAATAAAGACAAAATAATAATACAAGTGTAAATAAAGACAAAATAATAATACAAGTGTAAATAAAGACAAAATAATAATACAAGTGTAAATAAAGACAAAATGATAAAAAGGTGTTAAAGCGATGTAGCAACTAGTACCAAAAACCAAAGAAATGAAATGCACTTGTAAAGTGCGTAACCCTCGCGCAATTATGACTACCAAGTAAATATATTTGAGCTCCTGACTCTCTTCGTGCTCTGCACATACTTGTAGCTAATGCAGAAACTATATCAACAGCAAGTCGTGCTGCTGCGATCTCCAATTAATGCACACCTTCAGGTATAAACCGCTGCCTAAAACAGATACACTTCTGACCATACAGCTCCTGACTTCCTATTACGAAGTAGCAATACTGCTTGTCTGTTTGGCTATCATAACAACTATTGTTCACGAAAATCGGCAATTTACCGCTTTTCTTCAACAATTAACGCAGGTCCGGTCTCTTCTTTCCGCTCCAAACGTTAACTGTGCCGAGCGCTAATGCTGCTTCTTCATATCTCCAAGTTTGGTACTTATAGCAGCCACGGTTTACGAGAAAACTTGTTTACAGACAGACAGACAGACACTGCCAGAGACAGACACACAGACACACACACACAGACACACACACACACACACAGACACACACACACACACACACACACACACACACACACACACACACACACACACACACACACACACACACACACACACACACACACACACACACACACACACACACACACACACACACACACACACACACACACACACACACACACACACACACACACACACCGACTACAATAACCCTCCCGCGCATGTGCGAGGGTTAACAAGGGCAGTATACATGTAGCAAATAGTGTACAGCACTGGACCATGACTAGAGAATTTGTTGCAAGAAGCACCTATGTTCACTTTTTGTATCTAGCACAGATGGATACAATCCAGGCTGAAGTGCTAATACAGAGTGCCTTTGATCATATACCATACACTATAGACTCACCAATAATAATTGCAATTCTAAGAGTGACTGTTGTACTGTTTCCCTGCCAGGAGCATGTGTAGTCTCCTGAATCATTTACAATAACATTGGTAATAGTGAGTTGAGACACAACCCTCTCAGTAGTGGATATACTATTACCACTCAGGAGACCAGCACTGGTCACAGTAGTAGTGTATCTACCATTGTGTAGTTCATCTGATCCATGAGTCCACACTGGAGGAGATGAGTCATGAGGATAGCCATAGACCTCACATTCCAATACAGCCTCTGTACTCTCTCCAGTGAATACTGCCACTGGAGACTCAGCTTCAATGACCACTGTATGAGGACAGGGAAACACCCACAAAGGATAATACAATACACAGGATAATACATTACACAGAGCCCATAAGACTTATCACACAGTATAGTAGTACTGTGTATATAGGGCTGGCTATTGGTTGTGTACATAAGGAAATCTGAATATATAATACTTTCAGATTGTAGTTTTCAGACAGACAGACAGACAGACAGACAGACAGACAGACAGACAGACAGACAGACAGACAGACAGACAGACAGATCGACCCAACTGCAGTAACCCTCGCTGCGCATGCGCGCCGAAGGTTAACAACTGATGTACTGATAAACATGAAACTTTGTAGAGGAATGAACTCCTCTGCTCTCACAAACAATGTCATGTTTAAAAGTGTGTAAACAATAATGAAACAACAACAAACATTCAGGCAATGTATTATTAGTGGCCCAATAAAAACAGTTGTAGAAAGTAAGACTGATGCGTGGATACCCAGATACGTTCCCATTACACTGTTGAACAATTTAGCTTGTAAACAACAACAAATGGATGCATTATATGACACACACGCACACACGCGCGCACATACACACACACACACACACACACACACACACACACACACACACACACACACACACACACACACACACACACACACACACACACACACACACACACACACACATACACACACACAGCAACTGTGACTCTAAAGTACATTGCACTTTTCCTTGCGACAATATGGGCTGGTGTCATTGATTATCTTGGGCAGGGAATTATGTAGACACTGTCTGATCTTGTCTCCTGTACTTTTTGGCCATCCCTATATCCTGTACCTTTTGGCCAGCCCTTTTCATAAATGGATAATATACCTGGGAGATTGAGTGTGATCCTTCCAGTGGCTGGAGTAGCTACACTGTCACTGCAATCCACTCCATCAGGACACATTACATACTGCACTCTACACATGTACCCTCCCTCATCAGAATATTGTAAACCAGATATCTGTAGACTACTGGACTGAGTGTTAGTGGGGTGTGTAATAGTAAATCGATTGTCATTGTTCAGTTGTGCACCATTCTTCCACCACTGCCACTGGTATTGGTAGTCATCAGTAGGAGGACTGGCCACAGAGCAAGTGAGACTGACAGAGTCGGATTGGCTGAGGTCAGGGGACACTGTGGCTCCACTCGGTGGGGGGTAAGTGAGTGGTACACTACACAAGATGGAAGATGGAGGAGTTCCCTCACACAGTTGTATCTCACTGATGAATAGCCAGTCAATGTCTGCACTGGAAAAGTGTAAATTGATGAATAGCCGGAAAACATTAGTCAGTGAGACAGTGTAAGTATTCCTGGACAGTGTATTAGTACTGGAGGAGAAAGAGCAGCTCTGTGTGGTGATGCTACTCACATCGATCATTATTAGTACCAGGATGTGTCCTAGAAGTGAAAGTAGTAGTTCCAGGTGAGCCTATTCCAGCTGAAGGTACACTCAGTGTGTAGATATCAATGTAGGACACACTGAATGGTGAAGGTTTAATAGGGAACTGCAGTCTCACTGTGCCATTGTTTCGATGCCACACAAAGAACCTGCGGACCTGGTCTGGATCATTCACATTCACTGAGTGTGTAGGTCCAATGTCTCCATCATTCAACACTGACCCTACTCTACACTGCAGAACAGTACCACTACCAACAGTGCAGTTACTTTTGTTGGACTCAATGCCATTGTAAGCTACTGGAGCTACAGTATTATCAATTCCACGGTATCCATTGAGAACTGTATGAAAATGAGATTACTATATGATACAAGTGCTACATTTTATGCTCATATATACCTCTTTGGCACTGCTGCCTACTCCGAGGTAGTCTAATGACTAGTAGCAGTAACAGAAAAATGAGTTTAGCAGCAAACATGACTCTGTAACAGTAGCCAATAACTAAGATCTAAGCCTTCCCTGTGTTGTTTTAAGCATGGAACTGTGCTATAGAAATTATTTTTGTTGTCCTACACACACCCATCACGCGGGAGCCGTTTTTTCGGCGATGAAAGCAGAGTATGTTGTGGTTGCGGAGCAGGCTCACCCTCTAGGCCCAGCCTATTCACTTCTCTATCATGTGATACAGTGATAGCAGCTAGTGTGTATTATTACTATAATGTAGTGCTGCGGTGCAGTAAATCCATTTGTTTAAGAAACAAAAATTGTTATTTATAATAAAAATAACACTCATTTTATGTCTGACCTTTTGTTATAATAACCAAAGAAGTTCATCCCTAAGCCCCCTTCTCTCTATAAATGCACCCTGTAGAACAATAAGAGGACAAAGGACAAATTACACAATACTGAATGACATAACAGAGAGTATATATGTATATTCTAATGTGGAACACATCATGTGATTATGTGTAAGGAGGCAATAGTTTATACGTGTGAAGGGGAGCCTGTGGACAAGGCTAAGCCATAAGGTGACATGATGATAGATACGTATGTGACAAGAATGTTATTAAAGAGTGAATGTGAGCTTCCATTAGGAGTTAAACTAGTCAAACTGGCAATACACCAATCATAAAGTAAAACTCCAACTTTAAAACCCTCCCTGTGCATCGCGCCAAAGGTTAATGGTATATACCTACTGTTCACACTTACAAAGTCTTTTATATATAATGTAGAAGGGAGATGATCATATAAAACAATGTTAAGTAAGTGCCGTGGTTCCATAGAAGCTCAGACTCTCATATTGACACTGTGGACAAGGCTAAGCCATAAGGTGACATGATGATAGATACGTATGTGACAAGAATGTTATTAAAGAGTGAATGTGAGCTTCCATTAGGAGTTAAACTAGTCAAACTGGCAATACACCAATCATAAAGTAAAACTCCAACTTTAAAACCCTCCCTGTGCATCGCGCCAAAGGTTAATGGTATATACCTACTGTTCACACTTACAAAGTCTTTTATATATAATGTAGAAGGGAGATGATCATATAAAACAATGTTAAGTAAGTGCCGTGGTTCCATAGAAGCTCAGACTCTCATATTGACACTATCCCTTAGTCCATAACACCAGTTGTGTTTGTTTGTGATTTGTTCATGATCCTGTCTACTAGCTCCTGTATAGCATTCGACCCTATTTCAATATTATACGACCTTATTAATTATTTTTACTAACTGCTCTTGCAAAAGATCTCTTTGCTGCAATGGCCAATCATACTAGTGATACGCATGCGCAACCATGCAGCCTCTACGCGCACGTGCCTCAGGCTCATTTTGTGAGTCGAATTCGTTTGTCGGCGGTCAGGATATTTTATCCCCTAAGGCTAGTAGTTACATGCGACTTCAACCATCGTGTCCAGTGGGATGTGTAGCACTCTACCCCACTGCTGGAAGGGCAAGGATGCATGGCATTGTGCTATGATAAGGTAGAGTCTATATACTGACTTCAGCCAGGGTTTGACGGTGTAGCCGCTAGATCGGCCCTTGGTAGATCTTATTGATTCTACATGGCTGTAGGCAAGTATTTCGAGTAAGAAATGATGTAGTACGTATCAGTCAATAAAAAAAAGCGATCAAGTGAGGATACAGTAACACAATACTCATGTGCATGCATTAAGTCCAGGTTTCTGATTTGCATAGACGGGTTGATATAGCAACCACGAATGTAGTTGATCCTCGAGTTGATCAGCTCTTTATATCTCTCCTCTGTGACTGCACATCTCATAGCTACTGTTCAGTGAGCACTGACTGACTGCTGGACTGCTGGACTGGGTAGCAACAGAAATATTTTGAGACGTACCATGCAGGGATAAAATATCCTGACGTGGGATAAAATATACTAAGGATATACTATCCGCCGGACAGTATATACTATTCCCCGGATAAAATATACGGGGGATAAAATATACTGTGACACAGGACCAATTATCGCGTGACACCTGGATCATTCTAGAGTGGTAATCCGGGCAGCTAGAGAGAATGCAGGTGTTCTCCCACTCGACAGGGTGGCTGGCAGACCACGCATGCTCAGCCAGGGAAGAAGAATTGAAATCAGATGTCCTTACTGCTCTCTTGTGTGTTCAGACACCCGTTGGCATAGTCGACGTCCCGTCTGTCCGATACATATATATAGATCATTGGATAGTTGGCACAGGGGATCTTGTAGACCACTCCCAATCTCTAGAGCTCTCGATGTCCAGTGGCGTAGCCAGGGAATGCTTTATAGTAGGGCACGTCACAGCGGGCGCGTACGTAGTCCAAGGGGGGTCTGGGGGCATGCACCCCCAGGAAAATTTGAATTTCAGGCCTTCTAAGGCTGTTTTTGGTGCATTCTAAGCAAAAAACTTACTTTTTATAATACACAGTCAGAAAAGTTACAAAAATATCCGATAGGTTCCTATTCCAGGCCTTCCGCGAGCGTTTAGTATACATCGGTGATTGTGCGTGGGAGAACATTAATGTCTCCCACGCACAATCAGTGCGCGCGCTCGTGGGGAAGGCCTGGAACCGAGGCTAGATCTTCATCTGGCCCCTTCACACGCTTAGTAGTGCCAGTAGCCATCAGCATCATGACAGTCTGAGCTAATTATAACTGTCGACTACAGGCAGTAGACATGGTACATGGCATATATACCACGCGCGGCGCGATGCAGCATCGCAGGGCCGTTCCCAGGATTTTTATGGGGGGGTTCTTTTTGCAAAAATATGGACTCCTACGGGTGATTTTAAGTGAATGCCTTTAGCATTAGCACCAGTACATGTGATTGTAGCTGTGCGTGAACAATAATCATGGGCGATTCTAGAGATAGTTTTGAGTAGTTTCTAGTTATGCATATGCTAGCTATATATGCATGTGCAAACCTAGGGGGGTCTGGGGGTATGCTCCCCCAGGAAAATTTTGATTTTTAGGTGCTCTGAGACCACTTCTAGTGCATTTTCAGGCATGATGAACAGCATACGGGAAAAAATATATTATGCAAATTCACAGAACAATATACAACACATTCTGACTTGTAAAAGCATTATGAATCCAAAATGTTACATAACTTCATACGACGTGGCTCAACTCCGTCATATCTGCTATAATATAATGACAGTCTATATTATATTTCTTTTTTACTTCACATTCATTGTACTTCAGTGCCCATTTCTTCACCTTCTGTTACTCCTAAACCTGCACTCCGCATTGACTGGTCTAAAGTTACCCCATCTAACATCACGAAATACCGGGATATGATTTCTGAGAGGTTATCTGACCCTCCAACTGAATTTTTGTGTTGTTCCCAACCTACCTGCTCTACCCATATTAGTCTGCTTGATAATTATGCTGAACACATCATGTCTACATTACTTGATTGTGCATATTGCTGCTTTCCTTGTCGATCCTCATCCTCAAAGAAAGTTGCTGGCTGGCATGACAGTGCTGGGAAATTGAAAGAGGCCTCAAATTTCTGGTATAAAGTTTGGATAGAGGCTGGATGTCCCTCAGCTGGTGTTTTGTCCATTATAAAGAAGCAAACTAAAAAGAGGTACAAATATGAGGTTCGTCGTCTCAAGCGTAGGCAGCAGTACAATCTACGAGGTCAACTTGCACGTTCATTTGCAATGAAACGTAAAGACACTTTTTGGTCTGATATTAAAAGACTTAATAAGCCTAAAACTTCCCAGTCTTCCCCTCTTGTAGATGGTGTTAGTGATAGCTCCAACATTGCAAATAACTTTGCTTCAAAGTACAGTGCACTATTAAACAAACACTCTTCTGCTTCTCTGTCTTCGATTCTAACGTCTGTTCAGTCTTCCATGACTACTTCATGTCTAAGTGATGTGATTATATTAGAAGATCATGTTGCTGAGGCTATCTCTCAACTGAAGTCAAACAAATCTGACGCTTCTGGTATTACATCTGAGCATATAAAGTTTGCCTCACCTGTCATTGCTTACCCTCTTTCCACTCTATTTACAGCAATTCTTCGTCATGGCCATATGCCAAAGAGCTTTCGTGATTCGGTCCTTGTCCCTATTCCTAAGGGAAATAAAGATGCTTCAACTAGTTCAAACTACCGTCCCATTGCTCTCTCTTCCAGTTTCAGTAAGATCCTTGAGAGACTAATTCTTTCACAATATGGATCGTTCTTCTCCACAAATACTTTGCAGTTTGGTTTTAAACCTGGTCATTCAACCTCTCTTTGCTCTGCTACTGTTAAGAATGTCATCACACGATATGTTCAAAATGGTTCACCGGTCCTAGGATGTTTCCTTGATGCAAGCAAGGCTTTTGATCTGGTTGATCACAGTATTCTGTTTGACATCCTTCTGAATCGAGGGTTACCATTAGCAATTGTTCGCTTTTTAGTGTCATGGTATAGTACGCAAAAGATGCAGGTGCGCTGGGATTTGTGTCTTTCTGTGCCGTTTTCTGTGTCCAATGGTGTTCGTCAAGGTAGTGTCCTTTCACCATATCTTTTTGCTGTTTATCTTGATAGTTTATTGGTTGATTTGAGTAACTCTGGTGTTGGTTGCTACTGGGGATGTTGTTTTGCTGGTGCGTTTACTTATGCAGATGATGTTGTTTTGTTGGCTCCTTGTGCATCAGCCCTGAGAAAGATGTTACAAATTTGTTGTTCATTTGCTGTTACACACAAGTTGGAATTCAATGCAGACAAGACGCAACTAATATGTTTTTATGCTCCATCTGTTCGTCCTATCTCTCCATCCATCTATTTCAATGGAACTCAATTATCCTATTCTGATAAAGTAATACATCTAGGCCACATCCTTACAAGTACTTTGGATGACATTGCAGACATAATGAGAGTTGTTAAAGATATAAATCGAAAAATAAACTCACTGCTATGTTTATTCCATTTTGTTGATCCTCATGTCAAAACTTTTCTGCTCCAGAGCTATTGTTTATCTCTATATGGTAGTTGTCTCTAGTCGTTAAATGCTCCATCAATTAATCTTATTGAAGTTGCCTTAAATAAAATCTTACGCAAGATCTGGCGCCTTCCTCCTCGGTCACGCACTGCTGTTGTTCATTGTGTCGCACAAGTTCCTACTATTTCAAGCATATTGTACTATCGATCTCAATCTTTTCTGTTAAGAGCTCTTTCATCCTCTTCTCCTCTCATCAGGACTATCTTCAGTGAGTCAGTCGGCCTGATCAATTTCTTTACTGGTTATAATTTTTGGTATGGTCATACACATGTTAGAACCTTTCATGATGATCATCTCAATATCGGCAGAGCTATAAGACTTATTCGGAGTACATTTGGTTTATTTTCACCATTTGAGCATTATATTTTCAGTGTCTCATGTCAGTAAAAATGCCTATTTAATATTTATTTGGTTTCTGATTTTTAGTGTATATGTTTGTTTTTTATGTTCTGTGTCAGTTTTTAGTGTTTCTGTGATGTTCTAGTTATATTGATATGCATGCATGTACAACAAGTTCCTTCTGACAATTGTATCTATTTGGAGTGTGGGGATTAGTGGTCGGTCCAGGAGCCCTTAAGCCCTCGGTTGGCGACGGGATAGAGTCCAGAAGGCCACTATTCTTTACCATTATATTATAAATCATTTTTTCTGTCTTTCTTTTATTTCTTTTCTCTTTTGTGCACCTTTCTTGGTGTGTATGACAATAATAATAATAATAATAATAATAATAATAATAATAATAATAATAATAATAGCTAATACACGTATATATCCACGTTGCATGTATGCTCCGCCCACTTAGTTTTGTGATCTATGGTGTAGTGCTAGTGAGGAAGGCAACCGTTAGTAAAGTCACATTCTGACTTGTAAAAGCATTATGAATCCAAAATGTTACATAACTTCATACGACGTGGCTCAACTCCGTCATATCTGCTATAATAATAGCTAATAGAGTAAGTTATCAAACTTCGCCAGGCATCTAATTTCGACAGTCTAAACAGCGTATTCAACCGTGCCCTGCTAAATCTAACTACATGCTCTTACAGACAAGTACGAGGGCACTAAGATTTCGAAGTTTGAAGAGATTCAGCCTAATAGAAGCGAAGCGATGAACGTGAGAAGTGACCTGCCGAATACTTCGATTTTCGTCAGCCCGACATCTATTTTCGTTTTTGCCTGAAAAACAGAACTAGAGCCTAGCTAATACACACTGAATTAACTCTATATAGAGCGTACTCTAGAGTGGAGCAATCGCTGCATCAAGAGAACCTGGCAACTCCTCGCTACAGCTGGCTCCTGCCGAATTAATGTGCTGAATCAGCAAAATTAGCTTCTGCACGGAACAGATACGGAAGTTACTGCTGAGACTTGTATTCAATTGTATTGATGTATTACAGTGTATGTTCAGCTGAGAACATTGTTTTATCAAACTTTAATGTGTGATTAACTAATCATACTGAGAACACACACTGGAATCACACATTAAAGTTTGATGAAACAATGTTCTCAGCTGAACATACACTGTAATGCATTAATGCAATTGAATACAAGTCTCAACAGTAACTTCTGTACGTGTTCTATGCTGAAGCTATTTTTGCTGATTCAGCACATTAATTCGTCAGGCGTAAGCTGTAGCGGGCCGTTGCCAGGTTCTCTTGTTGCAGCGATTGCTCCACTCTATAGTACGCTCTATATAGAGTTAATTTAGCGTGCATTAGCTAGGCTCTAGTTCTGTTTTTCAGGCAAAAACGAAAATAGATGCCGGGCTGACGAAAATCGAAGTATTCGGCAGATCACTTCTCACGTTTATCGCTTCGCTTCTATTAGGCTGAATCTCTTCAAACTTCGAAGTCTTAGTGCCCTCGTACCTGTCTGTAAGAGCATGTAGTTAGATTTAGCAGGGCACAGTTGAATACGCTGTTTAGACTGTCGAAATTAGATGCCTGGCGAAGTTTGATAACTTACTCTACACGTATATATCCACGTTGCATGTATGCTCCGCCCACTTAGTTTTGTGATCTATGGTGTAGTGCTAGTGATGCGACTCGAGGAAGGCAACCGTTAGTAAAGTCTATAGATTTATCTACTACGGGAGTTTCAGGAACGCTTGAGACGCCTAGCTAGAAGCCCTAGCCCTAGCCCCAGCCCGATTCTGACTAGTTTCTGGAAACCCGACTAGACACGCCATTGATGAGATTGTATAAAGCACGATTTATAATAATATGCTACGTTCACCTGGTCGCGTGTTTTACACAATTGCGCGATTAGAGAAGGTGTGGTCATGCGTGGATCCCATGGAGTGTGCGACTGTGATATACTACGACGAGCGAATGTAAAAGCGGACCTTTACCTGTTGCGGGGGGGGGGGTTCGTCCGAACCCTCCGAACCCCCCCTGGGTACGGGCATGCATCGCATAGCGAAATTCGACTGTACAGTACTGCTACGGTATGGCAAGGTAGGGAACAGGCCCTACCTTGCCATACCGTAGCTACTCCACTGATCAACCGCTCGAGTTTGAGCACCGAAGATACCATAGTCTACATGCTTGTGGTTTGCACTCCATCTACAGCCCCGAGTAGTGCTACGGACCGTATGTCTCGAGCGGCGCCAGCTTTCATAAACACTGTGGCCCTTTCCCAGTCTCACATATAATCATGGAAACTGACTCCTTTGCAGTCTCGTACCTCCGCACATAACGTGTTGTACAATGATGAAACAGCTATTGAGGAGGCTTAAGCTCTTCATAAGCAGCGAATTAGGGAGCATATTTTCAATTAAGTGCATTATGCCCTTCTCATAGAATTATAATAATACCTTTTTGGCATTGCTGGCTGCTCTGAGGTAGTGTGATGACTAGCAGCAGTAACAGAAAGAGGAGTTTAGCAGCAAACATGACTCTAACAGTATAAAGTAGCCAATAACACACATCCAAGAGTTTTCTCCTGTGGTTTCTTTTCAGGGTGCCTGAATCTAGGCTATACAATTTTGTTTTATGCGCTTGCTGCCCCACCCATCACTCTATATATCATGTGATAAAGGTACAACAGCTATAAAGTGTATAGACATTGCAGCATAAATCAATTTGTTTAAGAAACAAGTTAATCTTAGGTTTGTTAAAGAAACAAAGGAAAGTAAGAATAACCTAACTTCATCCCCTCCTCTCTCTAATATTCTTAATTCATAGCTACTGCTTCTGGACTCTGTACTCTCTCATAATGCAGCTCCACATTCCTCCTCCCACTTCCTGGCTCATATAGTGGGTTCATATTGCTCTTTCTTGCACCACCACCACTTGTAAACTTCCCTCTCTGTCGATATACAGAGTAGATCATGGCCAGTATGTTGATAGTCACTGAGATAAACACCAGAACAGCTAATCCACACACTATGCCCACCAGAACACCTGCAATGTAGTAGTCACATTTGATTAGCAGTGTATACTAAGTGTATGTATTATTGCAATATCATGCTTATTTGGTAAGCTCCCTCAGGAAAATAGCCACCATACTCTTGCCTCTCTCTCACTAGATCTGTTACCATCATCATTATACGCGCATTTAGAGGGCTCAAACTCACCATCATATGTGCAGACACATTCTTCTTGTGGTGGATCTCCTATATTGTGGAAGAAACACATACAATCATTAATTAGTGTTATACATTGCATCATAACCACATTACCACGACTACATGTATGTATACATCACACAAAACTTTATACATGCAAAGGAAAACAGTACCACAGTCACTCTTACAGTTGGTAAACTGTGTCCACATTATTGTTTGATACCTGGACTCATTGATTGTTTGTGTGTATATTGCATATTAAGGGTGCTGTATGCAGACAAAGGTAAGGATATATAGCATGAGATACAAGGTGCAGTATGAAGCAAAGGCAGAGGATAATAGCATCCAACAATAAAACGATGCGTAACCCCTCCCTACATCTTTTATTATAGGGTTATGCATTGTATTATTGTTGGATGTTATTATCCTCTACCTTTGCTTCATACTGCACCTTGTTTCTCATGCCATATATCCTTACCTTTGTCTCCATATAGCACCCTTTTTCTGAGGGCTCACCATCACATGTGCAGACACATTCTTCTTGTGGTGAATCTCCTATATTGTGGAAGAAACACATACAATTATTAATTAGTGCACATTCATTACATTATCATGGCCACATTACCACGACTACATGCAATCACACATCACTTTATAAACACAAACAAACAATGAGTCTGTGGACCACTTTGAATACTATTTACCAACTCTAAGAGTGACTGTGGTAATGTTTCCCTGCCAGGAGCATGTGTAGTCTCCTGAATCATTTGCAGTAACATTGATAATAGTGAGTTGAGACACAACCCTCTCAGTAGTGGATATACTGTTACCACTCAGGAGACCAGCATTGGTCACAGTAGTAGTGTATCTACCATTGTGCAGTTCATCTGATCCATAAGTCCACACAGGAGGAGATGAGTTACGAGGATAGCCATAGACCTCACATTTCAATACAGCCTCTGTACTCTCTCCAGTGAATACTGTCACTGGAGACTCAGCTTCAATGACCACTGTATGAGGAGTGTTTGTATAGGGAAAAAACCCACAAAGGATAATACGTTACACAGAGCCCATAGGAGTTATCCATAAATGGATAATATACCTGGGAGATTGAGTGTGATCCTTCCTGGAGTAGCTTTTCTGCAATCTACTCCATCAGAACACATTACATACTGCACTCTACACATATACTCTCCCTCATCAGAATATTGTAGACCAGATATTTGTAGACTACTGGACTGAGTGTTAGTGGGGTGTGTGATAGTGTCATTGTTCAGTTGTGTCCCATTCTTCCACCACTGCCACTGGTATTGGAGGTCATCAGTAGGAGGACTGGCCACAGAGCAAGTGAGACTGACAGAGTCAGGCTGACTGAGGTCAGGGGTCACTGTGGCTCCACTGGATGGGGGGTAGGAGAGAGGTACACTACACAAGATGGAAGATGGAGGAGTTCCCTCACACAGTCGTATCTCACTGATGAATAGCCAGTCAATGTCTGCACTGGAAAAGTGTAAATTGATGAATAGCCGGAAAACATTAGTCATTGAGACAGTGTAAGTATTCCTGGACAGTGTATTAGTACTGGAGGAGAAAGAGCAGCTCTGTGTGGTGACATTACTCACATCACTATTATTAATACCAGGACCTGTACTAGCAGTGAAAGTAGTAGTTCCAGGTGAGCCTATTCCAACGGAAGGTACACTCAGTGTGTAGATATCAATGTACGACACATTGAATAGTGAAAAATTATTTGATATAGAGTACTGCAGTCTCACTCCGCTATTATCTCGATGCCACACAAAGAACCTGTGGACCTGGTCTGGATCACTCACATTCACTGAGTGTGTAGGTCCAATGTCTCCATCAATCAACACTGATCCTACTTGACACAGTTGAATAGTACCACTACTAGTAACAAGACAGTTACTTGTGTTGGGCTCAATGCCATTGTAAGCTACTAGAGCTCCAGTATTATCAATTCCACGGTATCCATTGAGAACTGTATGAAAATGAGATTACTACTATATGATATAAGTACTACATTATGCTCATATATACCTCTTTGGCACTGCTGCCTACTCTGAGGTAGTCTAATGACTAGTAGCAGTAACAGAAAGAGGAGTTTTATGGCAAACATGACTTCTGTAACAGTAGAGTAGCCAATAACTAAGATTCCAGCCTTCTCTCTTTTTAGTCCCACTCACCCATCACTCTATCATGTGATACAGTCATAGCAGTGTGTATTATTACTAGTGCTGCAGTGAAATCAATTTGTTTAAGAAACAAAAATGTTATTTATAATAAAAATAACACTTGTTTTATGTCATACCATTTGTTATAATAACAATAGAGGACAGAGGAGAAATTACACAATAGTCATCATACTGAATGACGTAACAGAGGGTGTACACATAATTTATATACTAATCATTAATGTGGTTGATTTTGTGTAGGTGACCTTGGGGAGTGCAAGCAATAGTAGAGAAGGGGTGCCTTTGGACAAGGCTAAGCATATTCTAAAGTGACCTGAGGATAGATACATGACAAGATTCAATATAGTTGTTGTAAGAGTGAACATGAGCTTCTATTATGACAAGTATACTAGTCAAACTCCAGGCCCGTAGGAAACCAGTAAGGCAACTGGGAGTAGGTAGTGCGCATGCGTTAAATTATTCCACGTTTTGCTTTAGCCACGTCCATTTTGCTGCAACAACTCAATATACAATAGACAGATATCAAGAGCAAATAATAGAGAGGAAGACCATATCGAACACGCGTTTGCGCCTGGTAGTAGATAGGGTTGCTAAAATTTAAATCGATTTTCGGGAAATGAACAAACGATAGTCGAGAATAATGACCACTGTGATAGGACTCCTGATCTTGCCAAAAAACGGGGCTTTTCCTGTAATGAGACTGTCGGTAGTCCCTCCCTCCAAGCATGGAGACCATGTTGGTAGAGAACTCGCAAAACGAAAAGCTGACAGAACAACAAGCAATATTGGTCCCAGCGACATATTGCGATAAGCAGAGACTATTGCAGCTCACGCGATAAGCATGATGTCACGAATTCAAATTCGGAATTCGGACTATTCGGAATTCGTCGAATGGCTCCAATCGGCCACCGTATTCCTGCCGAAATTCTCCGCGCGGACCTTTTGCGTGTGGGGCTTCGTCGGTAATTTTTTGAGAAAAAATGAGCAAGAGACAAATATTAGCCTAGATGCTGCGACAATGGTAAATGAAACTTTGACTACACAAGCTCAGACCCAGAATGTGAATGAAACATTACATGACAGTGCAAATGTACAACTGAACAGGACTCAAACAAGTCAGTCTAATGCTTCTCCCCAAGGGGAGGATTGACTTAAAATTATTTACTTTAATGCTAGGAGCTTGCTACAAAATTTGATGAACTTCTGCTAATAGTTGACTTGCACTGCCCAGATATTGTTTGTATAACAGAGTCATGGCCGTCGAACGAAATCCTAGATTCAGAAATTATATTATGCCCACCTGGTTTTCAAATTGTAAGACTCAATTGAAACAGGCATGGTGGTGGTGTTGTTTTGTATGTGCTTCAAACATATACTATAATGCAACTCCCTGTGCACCCATTGCTCGAACTGATTACTGTCACCCTTTATTATGACAAATGTAAGTTTTGTATATCATTGTTTTACCGCCCTCCATCATCAAGTTTAGATGTAATGTATATGCTTCAAAATTACTTAGAAGTAATTAACATATCTACTTTTAATTGTTTTGTACTCATTGTTGACTTTAATATTAATTTTTTGGATACATCACTCTCTTTTTTGATACTTTTTATAACATTTTTGGTTTAACTCAGGTTGCTAATCATCCCACACACATTCATAAGGGAAGGGATGGGCATGCAACAATCATATTCATCAGTTCTGGGTTTTGAAAGTTATTAAAGAAAGTGATATAAATGTTAGTGATATAAATGTTATTAATTATCACTCAGCACTAGATGCCTAACACACATGCTCAGTATAGAAGTGTATAGGAGTCCTTGAGGTGCTCCAGTACTGGACCTTCCAGTACCAGCTTTACAGACAAAGTAGAGCTGAGAAGCATAAGTGACTCTCTGCCTCACCTCCATAGTAGTCAATAAACACACCTGTGGACATGTGTATGTATGGGAAGTATGTGTATACATAAAATTAATGACAATTAAGAAATGGTGGCTAACCAGGTTGGGCTGTATGTTGGCAGTCTTGATGCTACCATATGCATTACACAGTGTCATACTGCAAGGAATAGACAGAATAAGCTAAAATATTAATATGCAGACGACACAAGGGAGTGCCTATCCCACCCATATGACAGTTTACAGACTAATTTAGCTAAATGCATTTAAACATGGGGTATTTGTCTACTAAATATATACACTGTAGTCACTATATAAAGTACTAGCTTGCCATGTACATATACTCCCTTCAAGTGCTGACAGTACAGTGTGAATCAAAGTGTTAGATATATAAATTGTTTTATGTCATAGTTTCTGTTAAAGAAACAAAAGGAACTGACTAATAGCCTAGCTTCATCTCCAGATTCAGAGGACATGAACTGTTGAGAATTAATTAGAGTTTAAGTATTACTGCATGGATATATTACATTGAACCATGACTTGCAATATCACATTACCACCTCCCTCATAGTATTCACCCAAAATGAATCATTTACTAACTATACTCTTGCAATCTTCACTACAATAGCTACACTTCATCACAATGTACCTAACAGAGATGTTCATACACCATATGCGTGTATACTTTGACTATATATAACTAGTTGCAACAAAGAATTGTTAGTCTCAATGCACACTTTACAGTACAGATGTTGTGGTGGTAGGTGAGGCGCTGCTGATTTGTAGCTGCCCATAAGCCTCATTACGTTTCATAGCTACTGCTCCTGTGTGATGCTGCTTCTCATCCACTTGCTCATACATTTGGTCCACATTGTCCCCATCACCTCCACTAACACAGTGGCACTGTGTCAACTTCCCTCTCAGTTGGTATACACAGTAGATCATGGCCAGTATGTTGATAGTCACTGAGATAAACAGCAGTACAGCCAATGCACTCACTCCACCTACCAGAGCTCCTGCAATGCTGTGGTCACATTTAATTGCATGAGCAGTGTAGTGCATATATTGCATGATAAACATCCTCACAACCACTCCATCTGTTATATACTATCATCCTTATGACATGACAATCAATAAGGGCTCACCACATGTTTCTTGTGGTGGATCTCCTATATCATGGAAGAAAAACACAAGAATGAATGCACTAAAGTGCAGAACCCTCAGCGTACGTGCGTGCGCGAATCCTTGAAAGCGCACGCGCTAGATATATTACCATTCTAATTACGTTAACGGGAAGTATACGGAAGACTTTACAGAAAGAACAGAGGCAGATAAGCCCCCCCCCCCCCCCCCCCCCCCCCAAATTGGAGGTTGTCATGAAGAACGCTAATAGCCTATGCCGGATGTATTCAGAATGAAAAAATAACCACTTTATGAATGCCGAGCCCCCCCCACATTTGAGATGCTGTCTCTGCCTCTGAAGAAGCTCCAGAGGTGAGATGTGACTTAACAGACACACACGCACACACAGACCCGTAACCCTCGCTGCGCCTGCACGCCGAAGGTTAATAATATGGACCACTTTGAATACTATTTACCAACTCTAAGAGTGATTGTGGTAGTGTTTCCCTGCCAGGAGCATGTGTAGTCTCCTGAATCACTTGGAGATACACAAAAGATTGTGAGTTGAGACACAACCCTCTCAGTAGTGGATATACTGTTACCACTCAGGAGACCAGCATTGGTCACAGTAGTAGTGTATCTACCATTGTGTAGTTCATCTGATCCATGAGTCCACACAGGAGGAGATGAGTCACGAGGATAGCCATAGACCTCACATTTCAATACAGCCTCTGTACTCTCTCCAGTGAATACTGTCACTGCAGACTCAGCTTCAATGACCACTGTATGCAATTAGTGTGTCTGTCAATATTGATTTGCACAAAATACATAATTAGTGTTAGTTAGCTCTCACCCAATACTACTTATGTCTCAATGTAATCTCTTCATGGGACATGATGGTCATCCTATGGTGGCTCCATTTGGGGCACCGTAAACATAGTCATCTCTAGTTCTGTGTGATAATCTGTATCACTGCCATGTGTCTTTACGTAAATGTGATTTGTGTCACACAAATTGACTTGTTATAACCTAGACGAGGTATATATCTATCTAGAACTATCCAGGTTTATGATTTCCATGAGAGCAATGTATGTTGTATTTTGGGGGCATTACATGGAAACATAAAGCTTGATCACATCCACTAATCCCACAATGCACTAGTATATGATATGTTACTTGTGTAACTATATACCTAGCAAATTGAGTGTGATGCTTCCAGTAGCTATGCTGCAGTCCACTCCACCAGGACACATTACATACTGCACTCTACACATATACTCTCCCTTATCAGAATATTGTAGACCAGATATCTGTAGACTACTGGACTGAGTGTTAGTGATGTGTGTGATAGTGAGTCGATTGTCATTGTTCAGTTGTGTCCCATTCTTCCACCACTGCCACTGGTATTGGTAGTCATAAAGAGAAGGACTGAAAACAGAACAAATGAGACTAACAAAGTCAGGCTGGCTTGGGTCAGGGGTCACTGTCACTCCGCTGGGTGGGGGAAAGGAAAGAGTTGCACCTGGCAGGTTGAGTGTGATCCTTCCAGTGACTGGAGTAGCTTCTCTGCAATCCACTCCATCAGGACACATTGCATACTGCACTATACACATGTACTCTCCCTTATCAAAGTATTGTAGACCAGATATCTGTAGACTACTGGACTGAGTGTTAGTGGTGTGTGTGATAGTGAGTCGATTATCATTGTTCAGTTGTGTGTCATTCTTCCACCACTGCCACTGGTATTGGTAGTCATCAGTAGGAGGACTGGCCACAGAGCAAGTGAGACTGACAGAGTCAGCCTGGCTGGGGTCAGGGGTCACTGTAACTCCACTGGGTGGGGGGTAGGAGAGAGATAGTGCAGGAGGTGGTAGTAAATCACATGAGATGGAAGATGGAGGAGTTCCCTCACACAGTTGTATCTCACTGATGAATAGCCAGTCAATGTCTGAACTGGGGAATTGGAACCTGATGAATAGCTGGAGAATATTAGTCAGTGACACAGTGTAAGTATTCCTGGACAGTGTATTAGTACTGGAGGAGAAAGAGCAGTTCTGTGTGGTGACATCACTCACATCACCATTATTAGTACGGTAACTGATAGTTTCAGGTGAGCCTATTCCAGCTGAAGGTACACTTAGTGTGTAGATATCAATGTAGGACACATTGAATTGTGGAACATTATCATTAGGGAATCGCAGTGTCACTGTGCCATTGTCTCGATGCCACACAAAGAACCTGCGGACTTGGTCTGGATCACTCAAATTCACTGAGTGTGTAGGTCCAATGTCTCCATCATTCAACACTGATCCCAATTGACACAGCAGAAAGTTTCTATCACTACTAACATGACAGTTACTTGTATTGGGCTCAATGTCATTGTAAGCTACTGGAGCTACAGTATTATCAACTCCACGGTATCCTTTGAGAACTGTATTGAAATGAGCTTATAATATGACTGTTACATTATAACCTTAAGATTCAGTGTTCTAAATAGTTTATACCTTTTTGGCACTCTTGTCTACTTTGAGGTAGGCTGAAGGCTACCAGCACTAACAGAATGGCAGTGAACATCACTCCGCTACAGTAAAATACACTATTGTAGTGCTAGGAGAGGGCTATATAAGGCCTGGATCCAGGCTAGATATACAAAGGGTTCAAGGGGCACTATGTAAATTGAAGTAATGTTGATCTAGGTTAATGAGGCAGCATGGGGTGAGGGGAAGCACATGACTAACTGGCTGAGATTGCAGAGCATGCTGTGGTGTTGGTAGTCAAACATTGGGCTATTTTATTCTTTATATGTGTTCTACTTCTCCATCCCTGCTGGGGTGTGATCAGGACTGGGATGGGACCCTTGCCGCCCACACTTCTGGGGAAATCCCCTCATACACACCTGGTGGTGTACACAGGAAGGTGTCCAGTGTCTTGGCCAGGGTAACCATGTTAGAGGGCTTTGTGGGAGGGGGGGGAGGGGGGTGGGGTGGGTGGGGTTGGATGGGGATGATGGGAGTCTGTAGGTGGAGCTCTTCTGTGCATAATGATGAGTTACAATTGCATTTTTGAGGAGTGAACTTTGATCTTTTATTTTCCCATATGCTACATTTCTGCCATCACCCATCCCTCGGCTAAACACATAGCCACCATCAACATCCTGGTTGCAACTGTGGGACTTGGCCCTAGACCGAGGTGTAAAGGGACACTCAGCTACAGAATCTTTGACGACTTCACTTGTTCATCTTTCAAAGACACTCTCCCTGCTAACACATTGCTACTAGAACACATATGCCAGATGCACACTGAAGCTGTCCATCATATGTCACATCATATTTCCAGTCTGGTACTGGCAGAAGCTGACTCTATTTTCTCATGTAAACTGCACAGTTTTTTCTAGCCTTGTTCCCAGGTCCTATATAACGAGGCTAAGTTTTTTCTCATAGATCTAGATATTTAAATGTGTATTGTTCTATTTTTGACAATGCCCTATGGACATGCAATAAATGAACTTCGGAACTTCATGCCACTTGACCTTGACATCATCGTACCAGCACAGTTAACATGAGAAACGACATAATTGAGCGTGACTAATGACATTCCTAAAGCGTGACACCAGTCACACCACGTACGTACGCATTGGCCGACCCGGATTAGCTGCCTCGAGCTCACTCGGCAATTATACCGAATATCCTTTTGGGTGGTATTAAAGTGCCATGGTTGTTAAGTATTGACATTCTCTTACATAAGACCAGTTGTATATTAATGTTACTTTGTTAATCATTATGTCTAGCTTGAAGCTAGCTCCTGCATAGCCTTTTTTTACTCTGCTGCATGCAATAGCCACTCTTCATTACAATATATCTAGCATGATATGTACATAACTATATAGCTCTTCACGACAAAATATGACACAGAAGTATTCCAAACACTCTAGAGTCCAGTTGTGGTGGTAGGTGAGGAGCTGCTGCTGATCTGCCCGTAAGCCTCATTACATTTCATAGCTACTGCTCCTGTGTGATGGTGCTTCTCATCCACTTGCTCATAACATTGCCCCCATCACCTCCACTGACACAGTGGCACTGTGTCAACTTCCCTCTCAGTTGGTATACACAGTAGATCATGGCCAGTATGTTGATGCAGCCAATGCACTCACTCCAGCTACCATACCTGCTGCAATGTAATAATCACATGAGAAGTATAGTATTAGAGCATACATACAAAAGTAAAACATTAAAATGCTAAATGAAGGGATAACAGTGCAAGAAATATAAGTGCAGTACATATGAAGGAAGACAGGGGATAATTATCATAGAGTCGGTAGACTCTATATGTAGGGATGGCGCAGACACGCCCATTAGCCCCATACAAAAGTAACGGCTGAGAACTCTCGAACGCGGAAGTTATAGGCCTTTTCTGACAAACAACGTGCTCTGCGAGTGCCTCTATACACTATAATACTCTCAAACTCCGTAAAATATACAGCTACGGTGATTCTCGGAAAATTGTAAAAACGCCGATTGTTCATCATCTTCTTCTTCTTCTTTCTTCTTCAGTTCAAACGACCTACCGCGAAACTGGGGTTAGTAATCGCTCTATTTCTTTCACGAAAATCATTTATACTGGAGCGTACATGATCCTTGATGCACAAAATCTTCATACCTTCTCCCAAAGCCCGTCAAACTCCAGTTTGGCAAGCTTAGAAGCGTCGCCATTTGCTTGTTGGCTCACGTGCCGAAGACGTGACGTTGAAGTTTGGTCGTGGTTATGGTTTGTCGCGCTGTTTGGCTACCGGCGTTGCTCCTTTGTGTCCGTTTCTTTGAACGACTAACTATTGCCATAACTGGACCCGCTGTTGTACTCAGTATGCAATATTCGTACAAGACAGGATGTAGGAGTCACTGCCAATTGCTGGCTATCCTCATAGGTATGCAAGGGAGGTAGAACGAAAGCCAGTAGGTTTATACACGTTGCTACACACAGTAAAAACCAGTGAAACAAGTGTAAAAACATTTTCACTAAAATGTTGAAGGATGTAGGGATGGAAGTGCCAGAAAGTATAGAAACAAGGTCAAAGTTCAGCATGCATGCAGACAAAGGCAGGGGATGATAGCATGCAACAATCATAACATGCGTAACCCCATATCCCTACATCTGTAAATATGGGGTTACGCATGTTATGATTGTTGCATGCTATCATCCCCTGCCTTTGTCTGCATGCATGCTGAACTTTGACCTTGTTTCTATACTTTCTGGCACTTCCATCCCTACATCCTTCAACATTTTAGTGAAAATGTTTTTACACTTTGTAATAACATGTATTAGCACACAATAAAAAAATAGGTTTTGCATTCTACAATGCACCTGCAATACTCTTATGTGAGCATAAGCCCCACCACTTTTTGTTGACATATGCACCCAGTGTCAGGAAGTCTGAGCCATTTCATTTGTTAAGGCTAATAGCTGTGTTAATGTCATCCATACATAGAGAGTGTACTGACTCTCTGATTATTGCAATCTCATGCTGTGATGATGAGCTTACCATACTATTGTCTCTCTTCCATTACTGTAATGTATTATGTATTATTGCTGTGTGTTTTGAGTCACTCTTAGTCTCCCAGTATATATTTACAATTCTCACCCTTTATCCATCTCTTGTTTATAACTCACACTACCACCTTCCCATAGTGTATGTGCTTCCAGAAACTTCTGTGTGCTATATATACATTGTAGCTCTGTTGTATGTGAATGTATTCCAGTTATTAAAGAGTTAGTGTTCAAGTCCATAGCATCCGCCATTACATTACCATCATCCTTATGCATGAAAAACACGATCAAAGAGAGATTGTCTCTCTCTCAAAGATGGCTCGCTATATACACACACTTCTTATTCTTGTAGTGTATTTCCTATATCATCGAAGAATACCACAATTATTATTATTGCTCGTTCATTAATATATCATAGCCACATAACTTGTACATACATTACATATCACTATATGGTATGCTACACTCTCTATGACATCCCTACATAGAGAGTGTACCAACTATTTGGTTATTGCTTACACATCACTATAGACACAGACAATCAATGACTATGGGCTCAAAAGATGTGGACCACCTTTGAATGCTATTTACCAACTCTAAGAGTGACTATGGTAGCCAGGAGCATGTGTAGTCTCCTGAATCAAACCCTCTCAGTAGTGGATATACTGTTACCACTCAGGAAACCAGCATTGGTCACAGTAATAGTGTATCTACCATTCTGCAGTTCATCTGATCCATGAGTCCACACAGGAGGAGATGAGTCACGAGGATAGCCATAGACCTCACATTTCAATACAACCTCTGTACTCTCTCCAGTGAATACTGTCACTGGAGACTCAGCTTCAACAGAGGCAGAGAACCTGGGGGGGGGGGGGGCAGGGGGGGCTTGAGCCCCCTCACCTTTTGAACAGGGGGGGGGCTGAGCCCCCCCAAAATTGGAGGGTGTCAATGGGTCAAATGTATTAAATACTATGTGATATTCAGGACGAAGGTGTATTTAAGATCTTCATGAACACCGAGCCCCCCCACTTTTGACATGCCGTCTCTGCTTCTGTTCAATGACCACTGTATGAAGAGTGTGTAATCATTATGTATAAAGAATTAAAAATACATTTCTACATGTTACACAGAACCAGTTACCCACAGGAGTTACCAATTAATGTGTATACCTGGGAGATTGAGTGTGAGCCTTCCAGTGGCTGGAGTGACTATATACACTGCAGTCCACTCCATCAGGGCACATTACATAACTGCACTCTACACATGTACTCCCCCTCATCAGAAAATTGTACACCAGATATCTGTAAACTACTGGACTGAGTGTTAGTGATGTGTGTGATAGTGAGTCGATTGTCATTGTTCAGTTGTGTCCCATTCTTCCACCACTGCCACTGGTATTGGTAGTCATCAGTAGGAGGACTGGACACAGAGCAAGTGAGACTGACAGAGTCAGCCTGGCTGGGGTCAGGGGTCACTGTAACTCCACTGGGTGGGGGGTAGGAGAGAGATAGTACAGGAGGTGGTAGTAAATCACATGAGATGGAAGATGGAGGAGTTCCCTCACACAGTTGTATCTCACTGATGAATAGCCAGTCAATGTCTGAACTGGGGAATTGGAACCTGATGAATAGCTGGAGAATATTAGTCAGTGACACAGTGTAAGTATTCCTGGACAGTGTATTAGTACTGGAGGAGAAAGAGCAGTTCTGTGTGGTGACATCACTCACATCACCATTAATAGAATGGTAACTGATAGTTTCAGGTGAGCCTATTCCAGCTGAAGGTACACTCAGTGTGTACATATCAATGTAGGACACATTGAATTGTGGAACATTATCATTAGGGAATCCCAGTGTCACTGTGCCATTGTCTCGATGCCACAAAAAGAACCTGCGGACCTGGTCTGGATCACTCAAATTCACTGAGTGTGTAGGTCCAATGTCTCCATCATTCAACACTGACCCTACTTGACACAGCAGAACAGTTCTAGTAACAAAACAGTTACTTGTATTGGGCTCAATGTCATTGTAAGCTACTGGAGCTACAGTATTATCAACTCCACGGTATCCTTTGAGAACTGTATTGAAATGAGCTTATAATATGACTGTTACATTATAACCTTAAGATTCAGTGTTCTAAATAGTTTATACCTTTTTGGCACTCTTGTCTACTTTGAGGTAGGCTGAAGGCTACCAGCACTAACAGAAAGGCAGTAAACATCACTTCGCCACAGTAAAATACACTATTGTAGTGCTAGGGGAGAGCTATATAAGGCCTGGATCCAGGCTAGATATACAAAGGGTTCAAGGGGCACTATGTAAATTGAAGTAATGTTGATCTAGGTTAATGAGACAGCATGGGGTAAGGGGAAGCACATGACTAACTGGCTGAGATTGCAGAGCATGCTGTGGTGTTGGTAGTCAAACATTTTCTTTATATGTGTTCTACTTCTCTATCCCTGCTGGGGTGTGACCGGGACTGGGATGGGACCCTTGCCACCCACACTTCTGGGGAAATCCCCTCATACACACCTGGTGGTGTGCACAGGAAGGTGTCCAGTGTCTTGGCCAGGGTAACCATGTTAGAGGGCTTTGAGGGAGGGGGGGGAGGAGGGGGGTGGGGTGGGTGGGGTTGGATGGGGATGATGGGAGTCTGTAGGTGGAGCTCTTCTGTGCATAATGATGAGTTACAATTGCATTTTTGAGGAGTGAACTTTGATCTTTTATTTTCCCATATGCTACATTTCTGCCATCACCCATCCCTCGGCTAAACACATAGCCACCATCAACATCCTGGTTGCAACTGTGGGACTTGGCCCTAGACTGAGGTGTAAAGGGACACTCAGCTACAGAATCTTCACTTGTTCATCTTTCAAAGACACTCTCCCTCCTAACACATTGCTACTAGAACACATATGCCAGATGCACACTGAAGCTGTCCATCATATGTCACATCATATTTCCAGTCTGGTACTGGCAGGAGCTGACTCTATTTTCTCATGTAAACTGCACAGTTTTTCTAGCCTTGTTCCCAGGTCCTATATAACGAGGCTAAGTTTTTTCTCATAGATCTAGATATTTAAATGTGTATTGTTCTATTTTTGACAATGCCCTATGGACATGCAATAAATGAACTTTGGAACTTCATGCCACTTGACCTTGACATCATCGTACCAGCACAGTTAACATGAGAAATGACATAATTGAGCGTGACTAATGACATTCCTAAAGCGTGACACCAGTCACACCACGTACGTACGCATTGGCCGACCCGGATTAGCTGCCTCGAGCTCGCTCGGCAATTATACCGAATATCCTTTTGGGTGGTATTAAAGTGCCATGGTTGTTAAGTATTGACATTCTCTTAGCTATAGGTACATAAGACCAGTTGTATATTAATGTGACTTTGTTAATCATTATGTCTAGCTTGAAGCTAGCTCCTGCATAGCCTTTAAAAAAACTCTGCTGCATGCAATAGCCACTCTTCATTACAATATATCTAGCATGATATGTACCGAGCTCCTCACAACAAAAATATGACACAGAAGTAATCCAAACACTCTAGAGTCCAGTTGTGGTGGTAGGTGAGGAGCTGCTGCTGATCTGCCCGTAAACCTCATTACATTTCATAGCTACTGCTCCTGTGTGATGCTGCTTCTCATCCACTTGCTCATACATTTGGTCCACATTGTCCCCATCACCTCCACTAACACAGTGGCACTGTGTCAACTTCCCTCTCAGTTGGTATTCACAGTAGATCATGCCCAGTATGTTGATGCAGCCAATGCACTCACTCCAGCTACCATACCTGCTGCAATGTAATAATCACATGGGAAGTATAGTATTAGAGCATACATACAAAAGTAAAACATTAAAATGCTAAATGAAGGGATAACAGTGCAAAAAATCAGAGAAATATAAGTGCAGTACATATGAAGGAAGACAGGGGATAATTATGTAATAACATGTATTAGCACACAATAAAAAAATAGGTTTTGCATTCTACAATGCACCTGCAATACTCTTATGTGAGCATGAGCCCCATCACTTTTTGCTGACATATGCACCCAGTGTCAGGAAGTCTGAGCCATTTCATTTGTTAAGGCTAATAGCTGTGTTAATGTCATCCATACATAGAGAGTGTACTGACTCTTTGATTATTGCAATCTTATGCTGTGATGATGAACTTTCCTCAGTCACCATACTATTGTCTCTCTTCCATTACTGTAATGTATTATGTATTATTGCTGTGTGTTTTTAGTCACTCTTAGTCTCCCAGTATATATTTACAATTCTCACCCTTTATCCATCTCTTGTTTATAACTCACACTACCACCTTCCCATAGTGTATGTGCTTCCAGAAACTTCTGTGTGCTATATATACAAGTGTAAAAACATTTTCACTAAAATGTTGAATGATGTAGGGATTGAAGTGCCAAAAAGTATAGAAACAAGGTCAAAGTTCAGCATGCTATCATCCCCTGCCTTTGTCTGCATGCATGCTGAACTTTGACCTTGTTTCTATACTTTTTGGCACTTCAATCCCTACATCATTCAACATTTTAGTGAAAATGTTTTTACACTTGTTTCACTAGTTTTTACTGTGTGTAGCAACACATATAAACCTACTGACTTTCGTGCAGAGTTCTATCTCCCTTGTATACCTATAAGCAGGATATCATAGGCTAGCAATTGTCAGTGACTCCTACATCCTGTCTTGTACGAATATTGCCTACTGAGTACAACAGCGGGTCCAGTTGCCTGCAACAGTTAGTCGTTCAAAGAAACGGAGCAACGTAGCCAAAAAAGACAACACAGCGCTCGAAACAGCGGCAGCTTGACGAACACTGAAAATCTGCATCACTAAACTAACTTCACGTGTTCGGCACGTGAGCAAACAAGAAAATGGCGTCTAAAACTAACACTTGTAAGGTTGCAGACCTGGAGTTTGACGGCTTTGGGAGAAGGTATGAAGATTTTGTGCATCAAGGATCATGTACGCTCCAGTATAAATGATTTTCGTGAAAGAATTAGAGCGATTACTAATCCCTGTTTCGCGGTAGGCCGTTTGAACTGAAGAAGAAGAAGAAGAAGAAGAAGAAGAAGAAGATGAACAATCCGGGTTTTTACAAATTTCCGAAATTCACTGTAGCTGTATATTTTACGTACTTTGAGAGTATTAAAGTGTATAGAAGCACTCGCAGAGCATGTAGCTTGTCTAAAAAGGCTCAAAACATCCGCGTTCGGGAGTTCTGAGCCGTTACTTTTGTTAAGGCTTAATGGGCGTGTCGGCGCCATCCCTACATATAGAGTCTACCGACTCTATGATAAATACATTGTAGCTCTGTTGTGTATTCCAGTTATTAAAGAGTTAGTGTTCAAGTCCATAGCATCCGCCATTACATTACCATCATCCTTATGCATGAAAAACACAATCAAAGAGAGATTGTCTCTCTCTCAAAGATGGCTCGCTATATACACAGACACATACTTCTTATGGTGTATCTTCTTGTAGTGTATTTCCTATATCATCGAAGAATACCACAATTATTATTATTGCTCGTTCATTAATATATCATAGCCACATAACTTGTACATACATTACATATCACTATATGGTATGCTACACTCTCTATGACATCCCTACATAGAGAGTGTACCAACTATTTGGTTATTGCTTACACATCACTATAGACACAGACAATCAATGACTATGGGCTCAAAAAATGTGGACCACCTTTGAATGCTATTTACCAACTCTAAGAGTGACTATATGGTAGCCAGGAGCATGTGTAGTCTCCTGAATCAAACCGTCTCAGTAGTGGATATACTGCTACCACTCAGGAAACCAGCATTGGTCACAGTAGTAGTGTATCTACCATTCTGCAGTTCATCTGATCCATGAGTCCACACAGGAGGAGATGAGTCACGAGGATAGCCATAGACCTCACATTTCAATACAGCCTCTGTACTCTCTCCAGTGAATACTGTCAATGGAGACTCAGCTTCAACAGAGGCAGAGAACCTGGTACTATGTGATATTCAGGACGAAGGTGTATTTAAGATCTTCATGAACACCGAGCCCCCCTACTTTTGACATGCCGTCTCTGCCTCTGTTCAATGACCACTGTATGAAGAGTGTGTAATCATTATGTATAAAGAATTAAAAATACATTTCTACATGTTACACAGAAACAGTTACCCACAGGAGTTGTTTTTTTTAATAACACTTTATGCAGTATGCACAGGAATACACATAGCAGTGAGCTAATACTTGGTGTAGCCCTAGTTAGATTACATAAAAGTACATGATATTAAGCTAATGATAAGTTAGGTACAACCACTTAATTATGTGAGGTTTGAAAGTAGATATAGAGTCTGCTGAGCGAAGAGGAAGTGGCATGTTGTTCCATAGTGAGCATGCATGAGGCACGAAGGAATGTTGGAATGAGTTCGTTCGAGCAAAGGGCTGGCAGAATAGCATCTGTTGTGCAGGTCTTAATGGTGTTACTCTGGGTGCAAAAACTTGTGGTGGAAAGAAGATGTGGCCATTTATAATGTTGTACATGGTACATAAACCGAGGTACTTACGACGGGTAGCTAGGGTGGGTAAATCGCAGATAGAGAGCAAGGATTCATAGTCTTGGGACCACTGCTTAACACACAGGTGCAGTGCAAATTTCTGTACGTTTTCAATTTTTGGAAGGAGTTACCAATTAATATGTATACCTGGGAGATTGAGTGTGAGCCTTTCAGTGGCTGGAGTGACTACACTGCAGTCCACTCCATCAGGACACATTACATAACTGCACTCTACACATGTACTCTCCCTCATCAGAAAATTGTACACAAGATATCTGTAAACTACTGGACTGAGTGTTAGTGATGTGTGTGATAGTGAGTGGACTATCATTGTTCAGTTGTGTCCCATTCTTCCACCACTGCCACTGGTATTGGTAGTCATCAGTAGGAGGACTGGCCACAGAGCAAGTGAGACTGACAGAGTCAGGCTGGCTGAGGTCAGGGATCACTGTGGCTCCACTGGGTGGGGGGTAGGAGAGGTACACTACACAATATGGAAGATAGAGGAGTTCCTTCACAGAGTTGTATCTCACTGATGAATAGCCAGTCAATGTTTGACATGTTGAATGGGATTTGGACAGTTATAGTAGTAATGTTAGTCAGTGATACAGTGTACGTACTCCTGGAGAGTGTATTGCATGCTATCATCCCCTGCCTTTGTCTGCATGCATGCTGAACTTTGACCTTGTTTCTATACTTTCTGGCACTTCAATCCCTACATCCTTCAACATTTTAGTGAAAATGTTTTTACACTTGTAAAACATTTGTAGTTTGTCCATACTGCCATAAACTCTTCAGGACATCTGAGACTGAGCCAATTAGAGACACTAATGGAATAGAATTTTCCCCAAAATGTGACCATATACAGTACCCAAATCACCCACTGCCAGCTCATAGAAAAGTATGTGGAACAGAGCTACTTAAACGAGTGAAAGTAGGTCAGTCTTACAAGTTTGTTCCTCGTAAATTATATGTGTACTATAACATCATTGAGTCTCTTCAACAGATACTTTCAAGACCTAGAATTCTAGATATGTGTGAAAAATGGAGAGAATAATTAAACATAATGTTCCTTCAGGATACCTAACAGATGTCTATGATGGTCGCCTGTGGGCAGAATGGGCTACACACAACGGTAAATCATTTCTCCAAACACCTGGAAATCTACTACTAATGCTGAATGTAGATTGGTTTCAGCCATTCGTTCACACTCAATACAGTGTTGGAGTAATGTACTTAGTGATTCAAAATCTTCCACGATCAATCAGATTCAAGGCAGAAAATGTAATAATTGTTTCTACTATACCTGGTCCCAAGGAACCAGATTGCAATCACATGAACAATTACCTTGAACCGATGGTGAATGATCTGCTCTTACTTTGGAAAGGTATCAACATTAAAATCCCTCAATCAGTCTTGGGGTCAAAACTGATACGGGCAGCTTTGTCTTACATTTCTTCTGATTTACCAGCAACCAGAAAGCTGTGTGGATTTTATTGTTATCATGCTACTTATGGTTGCTCTAAATGTCTAAAAAAATTTCCTAGTAGCTACATTTACCACCACTCCTGATTACTCAGGATTTGATAGGAATTTATGGCAACCACGATCTTTTGAGCTACATCGAAATTTAGCTCAAAAGAGTCAAAAGTGCAATCACTAGATCTGATAGACTGAAGACTGAGCAAGAGGCAGGTGTCCGTTATTCTGATCTACTAAGGTTACCATATCTGGATATTGTAAGGTGTCATTTAATTGACCCAATGCACAATTTGTTTCTTGGAACGAGTAAGCGGATGCTTCATCTTTGGAAAGATAGAGGCTTTCTTAACAACTCTGCTTTTGAGAAGATTCAGGAAGAAATTGATTCCATCATTCCACCATCAAACATTGGTCGCATTCCTTCTAAGATTTCAGCTGGCTTTGCAGGTTTTACTGCAGATCAGTGGATGCACTGGACAACTCTATACTCTCCTATTGCACTACGGAAATATCTACCTCTTGAACATTACACACACTGGTGTTTATATTCAAAGGCTTGCTCACTCATGTGCAGGACCTATATTCATTTAAGAGAGATTGAACAGGCTGACGAACTTCTTATGAGCTTTTGTACAGGATTAGAAAGGCTTTATGGTAAGGAAGCAATCACCCCCAATATGCATTTGCATGGTCATCTAAAGGAATGTATTTTAGATGTGGGCCCCCTGTACTCATTCTGGTGTTTCTCATTTGAACGCTACAATGGGATTCTTGAGAAAATGAAGAAGTCTTGGCATGCTCCTGAGCAGCAGCTTATCCACAAATTTTCGAACCTCCAAACACTTGCTGCCACTGTTCTTCCACCAGACCTTCCACTGGAACTTGTACAGATATTTACTCAAGCAAAGGAATGTGAAACTGCTTTACCAGATCCAGTTATTTCTGGTCTAGTAGTTCTGAAGTACAAGCACAATCTAATGTGTCTTTCACAAGAAATGTGTGCTATAAAGCAATCTTTTCAATATTTAGTTCCACCCGGCCGTGAGAAGTACATGCTGGATAACCAAAGACAAGACTTATCACTAATGTATCGTGCCATATATGAAAATGTTGTTCATGTACCCCTTCGATACACTGAATTTAATCAAATTAAGGTTTTCGACCGTATATACACCTCCACTAAGTCCAGAACAACTCGTTCAGCAGCATTCATTGCAATCTGGCCACATCTTTCTGGAATTCTTACCTCAAGGCGCCCTCAAGTGCAAGATGTACGAGTAGGTATAATTGAGAACTTCTTAATTCACACACCTGAAATAAAACTGGCAGATGGTGAAAATTTCCAACAACCCCATGTTTTAGCTTATGTTAAGTGGTACCAGGATCATCCTCAGAAGTTCTTCTTTTCTAATGGAATTGTCCTCTCTGCAACGGTTACTGAACACACATCGGGTGCTTCATTCATGCCTGTCTCCAGGATTCTTTCTCAATGTGCTTTTATTAATATGAAGGTCAAGTTTGAGTATGGAGAAGATAAAGTGTGTGTTACAATACCAGTGAAGAGACATTATCTGTTTTAAAATATGTACAAACACTATATACCTTATATATATTACATATATATGCTGAGTACGAGAGTAGTCACATTATATCAATTTTCCAGGTTATTTTTGAGAACATTACATCTACTTATATAAGTATGTTATATTGACTGCAATATATCCACTCTTCAGTATAAATATAGGTTAGACGCCGAGTCGAGGGAAATACGGGATTTAGAAAGCCGAGGGCCCTGAGCTGTAGCGTCCGAGCGTAGCGAGGATGCTACTAAGGGCCCGAGGCTTTCTAAATCCCGTATTTCCCGATGACGAGTGCGTCTAACCGGTTTAGACTACAGCGAATTTCTGATTGGCTACACACTTAACAACTAGCGTCTATACCTAGCAACAGTTGGCTTCAGAGACGCAATTCACGCTAATGCGTCAACCGGTTTAGACTATAGATTGGCTACACGCTTAGTAACTAGCGTCTATAGTAACGGAAGAGTTTGAAGTAAGACAGAGACGCTTGATCATCAAATGCCCAGATGAACTACTGAGGTCGCTTCGGGAAGGATGACAGTGACAGTGGCGATGTCGACAGCTTCTACTAGAAGCGAAGAGCCGATCCTCGACTCCGACTCTGACTGGGACAAACTGGCTCTCCGTATTTACTGTATATACCTATTCTTTATAATCTGCTGCACCCTGCTACAAATAAACTTTGCACTGTACATGTAATGTCACTTTACACGTGCAGCGCACGCGCGCGTGTGTTGCCATAGCCTCAAGTCTCAATATACTCCACGTAGCGTGGAAAATACGGGATTTATTTTCCACGCTTTACGCAATCTGATTGGTTGATTTAAAGTTACCGTAGTCTAAACAGTTTTACAGGGTACATTACCCATAGATTATGTATTACCGAGATCAGGAGAGAGTTGTCCCACTATTGACCGCATTGTAAGAGTTAGTTTTGCTCTGTGTAATCTTAGTGATTCTGTAATACCTTTCAACTAATTTCTTTATTTTATTCAGATGATTATTGTACAAGTTTCTGAGATATATATGAAGAACTATTCTTCTACATTTTCCCTCTTCCTATTCTTGGTAAACTCTGGAAGTTTCCTACAGTCAGGACAATACCATTTACCCTTGGGAATTGCTATTATGTGAAGACATGATGTATGGAACCATGAGATGGAGCAGGTAGGATTGTCACACTCATTCCAATCTTCAGTTTTGTCCTCAGGTTTTTGGCAGTAACAGTAAAGAGGAGTATTGTTTTCGGTGCGCTTGCTCAATGTTTCTTGTGTTGGGTCTCCTTTAGGTATTGATGGCTTTGTGTACCAATTTCCAAGGACTTCAGGAAGAAGACAGAACTTGAAGAACTGTGTAGAAGCTTCGATACAGCTAGACCATAGGTCAGGATCTGGTGAAATGTGTTCCACATGAAGACTTGAATCAGCTCCAGTTGGAAAAGTGCACACACAAAAATCACCATAGTCAACATTACATACAAAGAGTTAATTGAGTTTGTATTTGGTAGTAATAGGCATGTGTGCAATCAATGTGAAGGCTTCCATCTGCATCAGGTATAAGGCGTGACTCCTTGTGTATTGCACCACATTCAACTGTATCAAAACGATGACAGTAGGGGCATTTGATTTCAACAACCCCTTTTCCACAGCAGTCGCACTGAATAAATCCATCTGGAGATGTTCCCCAATGTGGCCACTTTGGATTTAAGACTAATCCACTCATGGAAATGGAAAAGTTAATGTGTTTCTTTTCTTGTAACTTCTAATATGCATCACATGCAGAGCGTTCATGATCACAACCCCACTTTGTTGCACTGGTAGTGAAACTAAATGCCTCAGGATAGCAGATTGACTTAATTAAACTTTGTGATGGCAATGATGCATTTGTTTTGCAAACAGCTTTCATTCTGGAAGCAGTAACTCTCCCAGCACGATACTTATATCACAATTTTGAGTTGCTCTGGTCATGTGTACTTCTTTCCGCAGCCTCTGCCATTTCCTTAGTTAAATGAAGAATGACATCATTGCAAGCTGTAAGCAAGTCTGCATAGTTGAGTTGTTGAAATTTTGGCTGGTGAAGAGATTGCAGAGGCTTTGGGAAGTTGGGCAGGGAGCTTTTGGGGATGTATTCCTGAGCGTACTGGGGAACAAGTGAAAGAATAGCTGGCTCTGAACTACACTTGCTTAGCTGATGGTAAAAACACTGCAGATCATGTGTAGATGCTTGCTGGACTGGAGGATTGACTTGTTTGGAGACTACTGGACATGAGGTGCCAATGGTGGTATCAAGAGCACACTTTTTCGATTTAGCTGAGCTAAAATCAATTTTGGAAAGAGGTGCATATGGGATATCTCTTTGGTAGGTAGGAATCATCCACTGGCACTCTTTCGGAGTGCAAGTAGGTATTCCATTCAATCGTGCTACAGCTTCAATGTAGAACATAACAGCAGCAACATGAGTACAGACCTCCCCCAGTCCGGCCATGCAGGTGAAGTGAGCACAAAGGACTCCTTCTGTGTTTGTACATATCATCCAACAGCTAAGTGGTTTTTCTTTACACCTTTGAGAGTGCCGTACCTGTCATGATAAAAGAAACAGCTGGAGTTAAATGCAAAGTTTGATGGTACAGTATAGTCAATGCTTTACATTATATCTTGCTTGCTACCAGCTAGGCTTTGAACACAAGCTTACCTTTCCAGTCACCACAGTCTTGTCGTGGACACTCCAGCCTTGAACCTCTTTTACCCAACCACTGACAAATTGGTTATAAACTTCCATGGATTTGTGAGCTTATACTGCTTTATAGATACATACATGTAGCTAGTTTTCAAAACTAGGTAGGACACTAGACAACTTTCATCAAGCGATGGAAGAGAAGATGTCTGAATTGCTGGATTATTATAGCTTCGCTCTTTACATAAAGTAAACGGATCGATGCCTGCGATCGTTGCGATCTTGCACAGATACCGCTTTTTAGCTTCAGGTGGAGTTCCTCTGCGTAAGTGGACACATTCGTCATCTCTTTTAAACGTTCCCGCGGCCGCGTTGTACACCAGCGCGCGCATACGTCATTAAAAATTAGGTAAATGCAAACGCTCTATTAGTACACATAGAACAGTGACTTGAACATTTACTAACTATATTTTTGCTTCTTCACTGCAATAGCTGCACTTCATCACAATGTATCTAACATAGATGTACCTACACCATATGTGTACGCTATACTTTGACTATAACTAGTTGCAACAAATATTCTGAATTGTTAGTCTCAATGACACAGATGTACTTCCAAACACTCTAGAGTCCAGTTGTGGTGGTAGGTGAGGAGCTGATGATTTGTAGCTGCGCATAAGCCTCATTATGTCTCACACCTACTGTTTCTGTGTGATGCTGTTTCTTATCCATTTGCTCATACATTTGGTCCACATTGTCCCCATCACCTCCACTAACACAGTGGCACTGTGTCAACTTCCCTCTCAGTTGGTATACACAGTAGATCGTGGCCAGTATGTTGATAGTTACTGAGATAAACAGCACTACAGCCAATGCACTTACTACACCCACTGGAATACCTGCAATGTATATAGTAGTCACATTAAAATAGGCAGATGCCAGTGTAATGTATGTATTATTGTGCTCATATGGTAAAAATTAAAATCCATCATGCAGGGAATTCAAAATATGTATTATGCTGTTACCTGTCTCAGACTCCATTGGCTCACCATGCTCACAGATGTCTTGTGGTGGTGGATCTCCTACTTATGGAATATATACATTTTAAAGGATGTAGGAAAAAGCCAAAGAAATAGGTGCAGTATACATGCAGCAACACAGAGGATGATGGCATGCAATAATCTTAACATGAATCACTATATATGTAAGTTCTGTATGGTCATATCAAAATCAGTTGTTCATTGTGCACCACTCGGGTTATTACAGTTTTGATCCTTTAATTTTTGGCACTACCATCCAGACATCCTTTAACATTTTAATGAAATGTTTTTACACTTTACAGAATGTATTGCAGGAAGCACATACATAACATAAATTGTTCACATTTCGTATCTATAGCACAGATGATCCAGGCTGGTGTAGGTGGTAATGCAGAGTACCTTTGATCATATACCATACACTATATATAGACTCACCAATAATTATTGCAATTCTAAGAGTGACTGTTGTACTGTTTCCCTGCCAGGAGCATGTGTAGTCTCCTGAATCATTTGCAGTAACATTGGTAATAATGAGTTGAGACACAACCCTCTCAGTAGTGGATATACTGTTACCACTCAGGAGACCAGCATTGGTCACAGTAGTAGTATATCTACCATTGTGTAGTTCATCTGATCCATGAGTCCACACAGGAGGAGATGTGTCACGAAGATAGCCATAGACCTCACATTTCAATACAGCTTGCAATTGTGTACTCTCTCCAGTGATTACTGTCACTGTTTCTATTATCACTGTATACATGTAATATACAACTGTAAAATATTTTCATACAATGTTAAAGGTAGTAGCTATGTAGGGATAAAAGTACAAAAAACTAAAGAGACTATGGCTATAAACACATCTGTAAATTACTTCCAGACTCCTAGGAGTTATCAAGAGAAGATACCTTTGCCTTGATTAAATATACCTGGGAGATTGAGTGTGATCCTTCCAGTAACTGGAGTAGCTTCTCTGCAGTCCACTCCATCAGGACACATTGCATACTGCACTCTACACATGTACTCTCCCTCATCAGAATATTGTAGACCAGATATCTCTAGACTACTGGACAAAGTGTTGGTGGGGTTGTCATTGTTCAGTTGTGTCCCATTCTTCCACCACTGCCACTGGTATTGGTAGTCATCAGTAGGAGGACTGGCCACAGAGCAAGTGAGACTGACAGAGTCGGGCTGGCTGAGGTCAGGGGTCACTGTGGCTCCAATGGGTGGAGGGTAGGAGAGAGGTTGTACACTACACAAGATGAGAGATGGAGGAGTTCCTTCACACAGTTGTATCTCACTGATAAATAGCCAGTCAATGTCTGAACTGGGGAATGAGATCCTGATGTTTATACTACTAATGTTAGTCAGTGACACAGTGTGTGTACTCCTGGAGAGTGTATTAATACTGGAGGAGAATGAGAAATTCTGTGTAGTGACATTACTCACAGGACCTGTACTAGCAGTGAAAGTAATAGTTCCAGGTGAGCCTATTCCAGCTGAAGGTACACTCAGTGTGTAGATATCAATGTAGGACACATTGAATTGTGAAGTAGACTCTCTACGTGAAGGGAAGTACAGTATCACCTCTCCATTCCATACAAAGAACTTGCGGACCTGTTGCGGATCACTTAAATTCACTGAATGTGTAGGTCCAATGTCTCCATCGTTCAACACTGTTTCTCTTTTACACTGCAGTTTACTTCTGCGGTGATTGGTAAAACAGTCATTTGTGTTGGGTTCGATACCATTGTAGGTTACTAAATTTCCATCATCACTATCTGCTTGGTATCCTTTGAGAACTGTATACATATTTTCAATATTAGTGCTACATCATGCCCTTCTCATAGTTTTATATACCTTTTTGGCATTGCTGCCTGCTCTGAGGTAGTGTGATGACTAGCAGCAGTAACAGAAAGAGGAGTTTAGCAGCAAACATGACTCTAACAGTAGAGTAGCCAATAACACACATCCAAGCCTTTCCTCCTGTGGTGTCTTTTGCAGGGGAGGTCCAAGACCTAGATCTGGGCTATTATATACTGTGAAGTCAATATTGTTTCTTTGTTTGTTTCCCTAACCACCCATCACTATACCATGTGATAGTTATAGCAGTGTACATTACTATAATATAGTGCTGACAATGCAGTGTAAATCAGAAACGTATATTGTTAGTTATAATAAAAATAATATTAGTTTTATGTCATAGTTCTGTAAAAGAAACAAAAGAAAGAGTTAAGAACATCCCAGTTTCCTCCCCAGACTCCTCTTACTATATACATATACTCTCTAGAAAAATAACAAGGGCTGATCCAGGGGGGTGGAGGGGGTGGCTAGCCACCCCCCTCTCATTCACCCCTCTACATTACTTTCTGATACATAATTGAACATGTATAAATAGATACACGATGGCTAGCAAGGGCGTCGGAAGGCAATTTGAAGTGTAGCGGCCAATGGTTGTGGTGGCGATTGTATAAGCCTGCACCGCGCTTATCAGCCGCGAAGCTTCTGCGGAGGGTGGTTTTTCCCGCGCGAAGCGCGAGAGCTCAGGCTTTGTAACGGTGGTAGAGGGCCCAGGTAGGTACAGAAGGGCACCATCGAGTGATAGCAGTGCAATCCCACTAGATTGTATGCTCGTGCGCAATGTATGCAGACTTGGCGTGATTACGATCGTTTGTAAATGCAGTGTAGGCTGATTTGGCTTGTCAGGTACTAGAGACTGCTCTGCCATAGTACACTAGAAATTAACAAAAGAAACATTTTTCTGCATGCACATGTACAGCTGCGGACTGCTGATCGCTGAGGCAACCGCATGCGTGTACGCGCGTAAGCTTATATGGCCGGGGACCTACGCGTGCAAAGCGCGGTGCGGCCACAGTTATTCGCACACTGTTGCGCATCCGAGACGGATCGTCAAGCACGAAGAGGCTCAATCTGTCAAGAGTCTACTGTTGACAGTTAACAGTTTGTGTCTACAGCTGAGATGGATGGAAATAAATGTTGGTCTGACCAAAAAGTGGGGCGGCCCCAGTCGCTAAGGCTCCGCGCCCTTGGCTAGTGCTCGCAATGAGTAGCTAATTTTGCGCATTCATGTTTCATACTCAGCCACCCCCCTTGAAAAATTCCTGGATCAGCGCCTGAATAAGAGGACAAGCAGAGGACAAATTACAAATTACTGAATGACACAACAAAATTCAGAGTACATCGGTGCTAATTTATATCCTTTCTAATGTCATGTGATTTTGTGTAAGGAGGTTTGATCTACTATCCCCATAGCTTTGGAGAGTGCAAGGCCAAGCAGTGGCGGATTTAGCCATGGTTCCATGGGTTCCATGGAACCCCCCTTTTTGGTTTACAGATATCAGTTATCCAAGCAGATCTACATTGGAGCGAACTACTCTGGGCCAACAATATATCCAACAATATATATCAATACAGTGGAACCTCCGAAGAAAGGACACTTTGGGAACGGCACTTTTGTCCTTTCTTCGGAGGTTGTCCTTATCTCGGAGGTTCATGAAATTTTATAACTTGGGGTGGAATATAAATAATGTAGTGAAGTTTGTGCACGAGTTAGTGTGTAAAATAGTCAAGTAAAGTTGTATGTCTTGCTTATTGATGTGTAATATTGGCAATCCTATCAATTGTCTATCCAATACACACTTTTTCCATGTCCTTTAAATGCAAGAAACTTGTACACGTACATTTTCTAAAGCAAGTACTACTTCCTTGTAACGCGTGTGAGGTTTCGCTCTATACACAAGAATTTACTGACGTTCGCTCGTTCATAGCTCCGTACTGCGCAAGCGCAACTTTGCAATTTTAGGGGAGTGGCTTCCGGGTGTCCGCTATTTAGAGGCAAAAATGCATGGTGGAGCGTCGTTCGGCGGAAAGATTTTGTCCGCTGTCCGGAATCGGGAAGCGTCCGCTTCTCGGAGGTTGCTAATGTATTACAGCTATGGTATTTTCAATCCGTAACATGGCAAGTGTCCGTTGTAGCGTGGGTGTCCGCTTCTCGGAGGGTCCGTTATGGGAGGTTCCACTGTATATCGCTCGCGCCATCGCGAGTCTTAGCGCCACGCACGACCGAAGCTTCCTTCCGTTTGCTTTTTGAATGGGCATGTTATTTTGCAGAAGAACGCCCCAGAACCCATGAAAATGCACCTCGGAGCATAAAATTTTCGCCGGGTCGGGAACCCCCCTTTTCTGAATCCTGCATCCGCCACTACCATGTGCAATAACTTACACGAACAATTAAGGCTAAGCACTTCTGATGATAAATGTGTGAGGAGAGTCAATAGTTGTTGAGAACGAATGTAACATGCATAACCCCATATCTCTACATATGTAATTGAGGGGTTACACATGTTATTATCCCTTTCGCTTGAGTTCTTAGACAGAACGAGTGCAAAGGTGACACGGAGCTCCTCATATCTCCGCTCACGTCCGCGTCACCCGTCGTCGCTTCTTGGCAACCCGTAGCGTCACCTTGACCACACCCCTCCATTTGAAAATCTCCGCTTTTCCCCAGATCCTGGCCGATTCATTCGGCCGGGTCGTAACAAACCGTCACCGCTGTAGTACTGAAAGTATAGATGAAAGCTACTTCAAAGCTCCGACCGCCACTTCCAAGTGCCGACCGACCACTTCTGAGAGTGCGTGGGAGGTTTTTATCAGATAATGCCGACATGCCGACAATGAATATGCAAATCAGTTCAATATTACATGTATTTTACGCTATTTCCAAAAGTGCGCAAAATTGCGCACTTTTGTAAATGAAAGGGTTATTGCTGCATGCCATCATCCCTGTCTCTGCCTGCATGCGCTGCCTGCATGTTGCACCTTGTTTCTATGATTTTTTTTTCCACTTACATCATTAAATTGGAAATGTTTTACTCTTGTTTAAGTATTCCTGAATATAGTGTACATGCATGTATTAGTACACATAGAACTGTGACATGAACATTTACTAACTATATTTTTGCTTCTTCACTGCAATACCTGCATTTCATCACAATGTACCTAACATAGATGTACCTACACCATATGTGTGTGCTATACTTTTACTATAACTATAGTTGCAACAAATATTCTGAATTGTTAGTCTCAATGACACATGTACTTCCAAACACTCTAGAGTCCAGTTGTGGTGGTAGGTGAGGAGCTGATGATTTGTAGCTGCGCATAAGCCTCATTATGTCTCACACCTACTGTTTCTGTGTGATGCTGTTTCTTATCCATTTGCTCATACATTTGGTCCACATTGTCCCCATCACCTCCACTAACACAGTGGCACTGTGTCAACTTCCCTCTCAGTTGGTATACACAGTAGATCGTGGCCAGTATGTTGATAGTTACTGAGATAAACAGCACTACAGCCAATGCACTTACTACACCCACTGGAATACCTGCAATGTATATAGTAGTCACATTAAAATAGGCAGATGCCAGTGTAATGTATGTATTATTGTGCTCATATGGTAAAAATTAAAATCCATCATGCAGGGAATTCAAAATATGTATTATGCTGTTACCTGTCTCAGACTCCATTGGCTCACCATGCTCACAGATGTCTTGTGGTGGTGGATCTCCTACTTATGGAATATATACATTTTAAAGGATGTAGGAAAAAGCCAAAGAAATAGGTGCAGTATACATGCAGCAACACAGAGGATGATGGCATGCAATAATCTTAACATGAATCACTATATATGTAAGTTCTGTATGGTCATATCAAAATCAGTTGTTCATTGTGCACCACTCGGGTTATTACAGTTTTGATCCTTTAATTTTTGGCACTACCATCCAGACATCCTTTAACATTTTAATGAAATGTTTTTACACTTTACAGAATGTATTGCAGGAAGCACATACATAACATAAATTGTTCACATTTCGTATCTATAGCACAGATGATCCAGGCTGGTGTAGGTGGTAATGCAGAGTACCTTTGATCATATACCATACACTATATATAGACTCACCAATAATTATTGCAATTCTAAGAGTGACTGTTGTACTGTTTCCCTGCCAGGAGCATGTGTAGTCTCCTGAATCATTTGCAGTAACATTGGTAATAATGAGTTGAGACACAACCCTCTCAGTAGTGGATATACTGTTACCACTCAGGAGACCAGCATTGGTCACAGTAGTAGTATATCTACCATTGTGTAGTTCATCTGATCCATGAGTCCACACAGGAGGAGATGTGTCACGAGGATAGCCATAGACCTCACATTTCAATACAGCTTGCAATTGTGTACTCTCTCCAGTGATTACTGTCACTGTTTCTATTATCACTGTATACATGTAATATACAACTGTAAAATATTTTCATACAATGTTAAAGGTAGTAGCTATGTAGGGATAAAAGTACAAAAAACTAAAGAGACTATGGCTATAAACACATCTGTAAATTACTTCCAGACTCCTAGGAGTTATCAAGAGAAGATACCTTTGCCTTGATTAAATATACCTGGGAGATTGAGTGTGATCCTTCCAGTAACTGGAGTAGCTTCTCTGCAGTCCACTCCATCAGGACACATTGCATACTGCACTCTACACATGTACTCTCCCTCATCAGAATATTGTAGACCAGATATCTCTAGACTACTGGACAAAGTGTTGGTGGGGTTGTCATTGTTCAGTTGTGTCCCATTCTTCCACCACTGCCACTGGTATTGGTAGTCATCAGTAGGAGGACTGGCCACAGAGCAAGTGAGACTGACAGAGTCGGGCTGGCTGAGGTCAGGGGTCACTGTGGCTCCAATGGGTGGAGGGTAGGAGAGAGGTTGTACACTACACAAGATGAGAGATGGAGGAGTTCCTTCACACAGTTGTATCTCACTGATAAATAGCAAGTCAATGTCTGAACTGGGGAATGAGATCCTGATGTTTATACTACTAATGTCAGTCAGTGACACAGTGTGTGTACTCCTGGAGAGTGTATTAATACTGGAGGAGAATGAGCAACTCTTTGTAGTGACATTACTCACAGGACCTGTACTAGCAGTGAAAGTAGTAATTCCAGGTGAGCCTATTCCATCTGAAGGTACACTCAGTGTGTAGATATCAATGTAGGACACATTGAATTGTGAAGTAGACTCTGGTATACGTGGAGGGAAGTGCAGTATCACCTCTCTATTCCATACAAAGAACTTGCGGACCTGTTGCGGATCACTTAAATTCACTGAATGTGTAGGTCCAATGTCTCCATCGTTCAACACTGTTTCTCTTTCACACTGCAGTTGACTTCTACGGAGAGCAGTAAGACAGTCATTTGTGTTGGGTTCGATACCATTGTAAGTTACTAAATTTCCATCATCACTCTCAGCTTGGTATCCTTTGAGAACTGTACCTGTATACATATTTTCAATATTAGTGCTACATCATGCCCTTCTCATAATTTTATATACCTTTTTGGCACTGCTGCCTGCTCTGAGGGAGTGTGATGACTAGCAGCAGTAACAGAAAGAGGAGTTTAGCAGCAAACATGACTCTAACAGTAGAGTAGCCAATAACACACATCCAAGCCTTTCCTCCTGTGTCGTCTTTTGCAGGGTGCCTGAATCTAGGCTATACAATTTTATTTTATGTGTTTGTTGCCCCACCCATCACTCTATATATCATGTGATAAAGGTACAACAGCTATAAAATGTATAGACATTGCAGCATAAATCAATTTGTTTAAGAAACAAAAATTGTTAGTTAATATAAAAATAATATGTCTTAGTTTTGTTAAAGAAACAAGGGAAAGTAATAATAACCTAACTTCATCCCCAGACTCCTCTCCCTATATATTCTTAATTCATAGCCATTGCTTCTGGACTCTGTACTATCTCATAATGTAGCTCCACATTGCTCTTCCCACCTCCTGGCTGATACAGTGGGTTCACATTGCTCCTCATACCGCCACCACTTGTAAACTTCCCTCTCTGTCGGTATACACAGTAGATTATGGCCAGCATGACTGAAATAAGCAGCAGTACAACCAATCCACACACTATACCCACCAGAAGGCAGTGTAGTGTATGTATTATTGCAATTAATCTCATGCTCAGTTGGTAAGTTCCCTTAGGAAAATTTGCCACAATGCTCTTGCCTCTCTCTCACTAGATCTGTTACCATCATGTACATCCTTATACATGTATGAAGGCTCAGTCTCATCATATGTGCAGACACATGAATCCCCTATATTGTGGAAGAAACACATACAATTATTAATTAGTGTTCATTCATTACATTATCATGGCTACATTACCACGACTACATGTATGTATATGTATCTACATTATTGTTTGAATTCAAGAAACAAGAAACAAGGTGCAGTATAAAGCAAAGGCAGAGGATAATGCATAGTTGCCAACTTGTCGGGACAGACCACACCTACCAAGGCTACAACTATCACCGCACCAATTTTTACATCCTGGGCAGATGCATTTTCGGCGAGTGGAGCGACGAGTCTACGTTCAAGATTTCAAACATTATTTCGCATAAAAAGAAGCGCGTAATGTCGACGCATGCGCACTGGCACGAGGTATGGACAGGAAACAGAAAATTCGCCCAGTCAGACCACTAGAAATGTCATGTCGGGACAAAATCAGGACGAAATCGGGACGGGAGTCGAAACTGGACGGAAGTCAAATAGTCGGGACTGTCCCGCCAAATTCGGGACGGTTGGCAACTATGGTAATGGCATCTAACAATAAAAACATGCGTAACCCCTCCCTACATCCTTTATTATAGGGTTACACCATGGATAATATAGACACGTAACCTTACGTGTCTATATTATCTATGGTTACACCTATGTTATTATTAACCCTCGGCGAGCATGAGCAGCGAGGGTTACGGGTCCGTCGGTCGGTCGGTCGATCGGTCTGTCTGTCTGTCCGTTAATCGAAATCTCACCTCAGGAGCGTCCGTTCGTCCTGAAAAAGATATCACCTACTCAACGGGCATCGAAGGTCAAAATGTTCGTGTGGATTTCTCTGAAGCCGCTCCGTTGCAGAGATACACCGCTTCCTGCATTGTATGGCTATCCGTGTAGTCGGCCATTTGGAAACCGCGCATGGGCATTATTAGCGTTAATAGCGTGTGCATTTTCATGGAATCGCGCACGCGTAGCCCGAGGGTTCTGCACTTTAGAGTGCATTCATTGTTGAATGCCGTCTTTGCTTTATACTGCACCTTTGTTTCAGCACCCTTTTTCTATAGTTTTGAGGACTCACCATCATATGTACAGACACATTCTTCTTTTGGTGGAGCTCCTATATTGTGGAAGAAACACATTAATTAGTGCTCAACATTATCATGGCCACATGAACACGACTACGCAATCACATATCACTTTATACACACAAACAATCAATGGGTCCAGGGCTCCAACAACCACTTTGTTAGCAACTATAAGAGCAACTGTGGTACTGTTTTCTTGCCAGGAACATGTGCAGTCTCCCGAATCATTTGCAGTAACATTGGTAATAGTGAGTTGAGACACCCTCACGGTAGTGGATATACTGTGCCAATTACTAAGATTCCAGCCTTCCCTCTTTTTAGTCCCACTCACCCATCACTCTATCATGTGATACAGTCATAGCAGTGTGTATTATTACTAGTGCTGTGTAACGGACTTCTCTAACGTTTCTGGCTGAATCTTAACATATTACACTAGGCTACGTACAATTAGAGACAGTCGCACAAATAGAATACAATACGCCAGAGCTAAATGTCAAAGTCTATTGGAATCCAATCTCCAGGTCTGTTACATCACCCCCCCCTTCCTTCAAGATCGTCCCGAGCTTGGGCCCACCCACCGTTGCGGAGGGGTCACATGCTGTCGCAGCCCATACTGGTGTCTACGCTTTCCCCCACTGGTCCCATCATCTGGTGGAGAAGGCGTAGTTTGTGCCTCCTCTGTGGAGGTCACCGAAGACTCTTGGTCTTGGGGGTCATCGTGGGTCTCCTCCGATGCTCCTGGGTGTGGCTCGGCGTCTTGGGTTTCTTCTCGCAGAAGACGGTCAACCCAGCGAGGTGGACGTCCAGGGGAGGAACGACGGTTCCCATACCAGTGGTAACCGGCCGGAAATGCAGCTGGGCAGGGGGTGACCCTGGTCTTGTGAACTTGGATTGCTCCATCCTGGGGCCGGTACACCTTCACAACGGTCACATCAGGGTTGTCCTGCTCAGTCACACGGTAGGGACCATGCCAAGGCCTAGAGAGCTTTCGCATCTGGCCAGTCTCATCGGCTGGGAACTTCACCAACACCCACTCACCAATACGATAATCTCTGGGTAGAGTCTTCTTGTCATAGTCCCCTTTATACTTCTTCTGGGCCTGGTGAATGGCCTCAGCAGCCAGTTTCCTTGCAGAGGAGAGCGACATAGTCAACTCTTCGCGATAATCCATGACATCAGTTGGCTCAATCTCGGTGAGTGGTAGGAGAGCTGCCTCTGTAGGAGTCCTGCAGTCAAATCCAAAGAGAAGGTAAGACGGCTTCTCGTGAGTTGACTCATGTGGGGTATTTCGGTAGGCCCATAAAACGCCTGATAACAATCGGTCCCACTGAATCCCAAATCGCGCTGCGTGTTTCCTCAGAGCAGTCTTGAGTGTTCTGTTATATCTCTCGACAAGTCCGTCACACTGAGGATGGTAGGCAGTAGTGTTCAGTTTCTTTATCCCGAGCAACTCGCAGACATCATACATCAAATGGGACAGCAAGTTTGTACCTCGATCTGATAATAACGCTTCTGGAACACCACAGAAAGGAATTATCTCGTCCACGAGAATCCGTGCAATGCGTTCGGCTTTCTGGTCCGGCATGGCATACACCATGGGCCACTTGGTAAAAAGGTCTTGGAAGACAAGCACGTGCTTGTTACCCTGGGCAGTTTTTGGTAGGTCCATTACGTCCACGCCGAGGATCTGAAAGGGACGCGTCACTGGAATAGGATGTAACAGAGGTCGCAACATCCGTCCTCCACCAGATACTACTGCACACTCTGGGCACCCCTTTGCAAACTGCTGGGCATCACCAAACATGCCCTTCCACCACCAGCGTGCACGGAGGGTGTTGAAAAGTCTCTGACCAGAAAAATGTCCAGACATGGGCCCACGATGGGTCTCCTCCATGATCCTCTTCTGCAGGTGCCTTGGAACCACAACTTGCTTGCGATGGTCATGCTTGGAATCCAGATGGTAGAGTATTCGATCAATGATTACAAAGAGATTCTCTTGGAGAGCCAGTTTACGAGCCCGGTCTCTATCCCCTGGTAAAACTCCATCTTCCAGAAACTTGATCACCTCCATCACATCCGGGTCCTTGCGCTGCTCATCCTCCATCGAAATTAGTGGTGTCGAGGCTGAGTTGGACTGGAGCAGACTGTCTATGTTCATCCTGGAGTCTTCACTGCCAACGGCAGCCACTTGGATTTCATCCTCGGCTAGTCCAGTGTCAGGAGCAGGTGCCTGTGGAGAGCGAGAGAGGGCATCCGCATTTGCATTGGCTTTCCCGGGGCGATATTGGATCTTGACCTCCTTGACACCTCGTCCATAGACCTTAGTCCACCAGCGAGCGTGCTTGCCACTGGGATTGGGGGTACTGAGAATGGCCTTCACGGCACTATGGTCAGTATAGACAGTCACAGAGTGCCCATAGAGGAATGAGTGAAAGTGTGACATTGCCCACACCACTGCCAACGTCTCCAACTCTGTGATGGCATACTTGGACTCCGCAGGTGATAAGGCCCTACTTGCATAGGCAATTGGATGGGCATGGTTGTCATCCTGTAGCTGAGAGAGAACTGCCCCGATACCCTCGCCACTGGCATCCGTCTCCAATATGAATGGCTTATCAAAGCATGGGTAGGACAGTACTGGTGCTTGGGTAAGCTTCGCTTTCAATGTGGTGAATGCTGCTTGGCATCGATCCGTCCAGACAAACTGGACATCCTGCCGAGTGAGCTCGTGTAGAGGTTTAGCTATCTGGGCAAACTGAGGAATAAACCGGCGATAATACGAACCCAGCCCCAAGAATTGACGCACTTCCCGAACATTTCGAGGAGGAGGGAATTCCAGAACAGCTGCTGTCAGCTTCGGGGTTGGCTTCAAACCAATAGGCGTGACGACGTGGCCCAGATATTCAACTTCCTTCCTGATGAAGTGGCATTTCGTTGGTTTAAGTTTCAGTCCAACCTCCTGGAGACGTGCAATCACCAGCTTCAAATGGTGAATGTGGTCTTGGAGTGTCCGTGAGAAGACTAAAACGTCATCTATATAAACAGCCACAAAGTCTGGCCCACTCTCGGGGTTGAGACCCATCAGCACCCGACTCATTAGTCGCTGGAACACGGAAGGGGCATTCATGAGCCCAAAGGGCATAACCCGGAATTCGAAAAGCCCCTGAGGAGTAATGAATGCAGTCTTCTCAATGGAGTTGGGGTGTACTCGAATCTGCCAGTACCCCGACGCTAAGTCCAGAGTACTAAAGTAGTGAGACTTGCCCAACTGATCTAGTAAGTCGTCAATCCTGGGGAGTGGATACAAGTCTGGCTTCGTCACGGCATTGAGGAGTCTGTAATCCACACAAAATCGGTGGGAGCCGTCCTTCTTACGAACCATCACGACTGGACTGGCCCACGGGCTACTAGAGGGCTGAATGACTCCTGACTGCTGCATGTCCTTTAGATGCTTCGCAACCTCTTGCCTTACAGCGAAAGGCATACGGCGTACTGGTTGCCGCCGAGGGGATGCAGTCCCAGTGTCCACTTCCATTTGTACCAGATCCGTCTCTCCTCGTTCCCCAGGGTCAATGCTGAATGCTTGATGGTACTCCACCAGGAAGTTCTTCAGGTGCTCTACATGATTGGGGTCATGGATGCCAGACACATCCACCATTTCCAGAAGTCTGCACTTCCTGTCGTCATCATTCACATCGATTCTTGAGACCCCACAAAGCTCAGCGCCATGTGAAGAGTCAAGGGTCAAAGGCACGCTGTCACTTTCAGTTGCTGTAGGGACCTCGTCATCGTCTATGATTACAGCATCAACTGCTTGGCCTAACTCTGTGCCAGGTGCTACTTGTTGGGTAAAACCTGAATTGTTTACCAGTATGACTTGGGCTCCCCCATCACTAGAGACTTGGAGAACTCCATCTACCAACTCCAGACCTAGCTCGTCCTTGATTGAAAGGTTTGGCTCTAGCATCTTAAGTCCATCTGCTGAGACTCCGTCTACTTCCACTGGTACAACTGCATAGTGGCTAGGAAGTAACTTTAGTGAGTTGACTAACCTCACCGAAATCATGGGGACCACAGCATCTTCCAGGGGCTCATCTGTGGGTTCGTCAGTCTCCTCAGCTCCAGTAGCAGCTGCAGCTTTCTGCCTCTCCTTCAGTGTGTGTACTTCTACTTCCGGATGATATTGAATGATGCCAAGCTGTCGGCACACCCCCTCTGAGAGTAGTAGAGGCTCCTCGGCATCCATCTTTAGGTATACTGGGGTAGTGAGCATCCGACCAGCAAACGAGATGGTCAGGTCCATTCTCCCATGGAGCTTGAAGGGTCTAGAGTCATAGTTCCGAGGTATCTTGTCGGGTGGTTTCAGATCCTTCTTTCGCAGTCGGGCCACGGCTGCCACCTTGCGCAGTAAGCACCCCCCCATAATGGTGACATCCGACCCACTATCAACCACTCCATAGGCTGGGACCCCTTGTACGTCCACATATGCACATCGTGGGCGGCTTCCCTTGTCTGGTACACGTACCACATCCACGTTCCCACCACTTTCATCATCAGATGAAAATAACAGTTGTAGGATGTCGGATTGGTCAGCCTCATCATCTGCACTCTGACCTGCTGTTACCTGCTTTGAGCTGGGAGGCTCATTTCTCCGTCCCCTGCTTTCCGTCCGCTTAGTACAGTCTCGGGCCAGATGGCCAGTCCGACGACACACAAAACACTTGCGGGCTTCTTGAGGCGTCGATCCTGGAGATTCGACTGGGGGCTTCTTCTTATCTCTTGATTCCACAGGTCTGTCTGTATTGCGACTCTTGGAAGTGTCCTTGCCAGGGTGTTGGTATTGCTTCCGCTTGCGAAGCTCAGCTAACCTCTTCTCTTCATTGCGGGCGGCGAGGCATAGCTCCCTGTAGGTCTGTGCTCCCGAGACAGCTGGAGCGCGCATAAGCTCATGTTGCAAACCCTCCTGCAGTTGACCATGGAGCAAAGTATCTCGTGTCTCCATGGACATGTTGTCATGGCCATAAGCAATCTGGAATGTACGCTCTAACCTTCGTATGAAGGCAGCAACTGGTTCATTATCTTCATGGCGGGTGTGACGAAAATCCTGAGCTGCTAGGGTACGGCTACCAGGGTCCAGACGAGCACGCAGACTATCAACAGCACTGGCATACGTACTCTTGCTATCCATGTCTAACAAACCCCACTCCTGCAAGGCACGTCCACGCAAGTGCCCTGCGAGCTGCAATAAGAGCTCCTCATCTGTCCATTCATTCCATGTGGAGGCACGCTGGAGTGACGGCAGCCAATCATCTAGTCGCATCTCAGGGTTCTCCCCTGTAAAGGGATCTACGGGTGGGGCCTTACCCCTCCTTGGCTTACGTGTTCCCGTACGCGGCAGCTCATGATCCCCATTAGTACTGTAACTACTAGCATTGCTCACCGGAGAGTCTGGTCGTGGTGAGGAAGCTGCAAGAAGGTCTTTCAGTCTCTTGATCTCCGCCTCCTGCTGCCCAATGAGCTGGTCATACTCTGCTAGACACTGACAGTTGGTCCTCCATACCTCACGGACACGCATCTTCTCATGGTCCAGCTGCTCACGTAGTCCCTCATTCTCTGCTCTCACTGCCTCCAGCTCCTCCCTCAGGCCTTGCAATTCGCCCTCGGACCTCTCTGACTCAGCATCAGATAACTCCGGTCTCTCTTCCTCAGGCGCTTCCTCCTCCGCTTCCACTGTCAGGAACGGGCCATCCGCGTCAAGAAGGGAGAATGCATCAAGGGGTGTGGCCCCAAGGACCACCTGGACATTTTGCGGTTCACGGCCAAGCTCCGCCATCTTCCCTTCCACCATCGTCCTCACCTCGTCACCCGCCGCTGTCGCGGGTACTCCCACGGCTGTCGCTAGCCTCCTGAGGTGAGCCGCCGTCAGGCGTTTCGAGTTCAAAGGGATTGGCAACCGCAACCGCTGCCTTTCGGAAGCGCCTTCCACGTGGTCTCCCCCAGCTGACTCCATTCTGTCTTGCCCCTCCTTCTCGCGAGTTCGTCCGTATGGCAGCTCTTGCTACGAGGTATTCACTCACAGGCCCTCTAGCTCCACACCGTGCCTATTAGACGCGGCCACGTGCGGAACCGGACCGTTTCCCTCGCTGCTGCCTCGCTGAGTGGATCAAAATGACAACCGAAGGGGCTTCCTGGATCGAGTCTAGGGCGCCTGGGGAGCTGTGCGAGAGCGATTCAGCCGGATAGAAGTCTCGGTAAGGACCTCCACTGTAACGGACTTCTCTAACGTTTCTGGCTGAATCTTAACATATTACACTAGGCTACGTACAATTAGAGACAGTCGCACAAATAGAATACAATACGCCAGAGCTAAATGTCAAAGTCTATTGGAATCCAATCTCCAGGTCTGTTACAGCTGCAGTGAAATCAATTTGTTTAAGAAACAAAAATGTTATTTATAATAAAAATAACACTTGCTTTATGTCGGACCATTTGTTAAATGAACATTTTATGTCAGACCATTTGTTTTAATAAACAGAGAAGTTCATCCACAAACCTCCCTTTCTCTCTGCATGCACCCTCTAGAACAATAAGAGGACATCACACAATAGTCATCATACTGAATGACATAACAGAGGGGTACACATATTTTATATACTAATCATTAATTTGGTTGATTTTATGTAAGGAGGCTTTGGGGATTGCAAGCAATAGTTTACACATGAGAAGGGAGCTACAGATATCTGACCTGAGGATAGATACATGACAAGAGTATAGTTGTTGTAAGAGTGACCATGAGCTTCTATTATGACAAATACTAGTCAAACTGCAGGTCCGTAGGAAACCAGTACGGCAACTGGGAGTAGGTAGTGCGCATGCGTTAGCGCGCGGGAGGGAAAATATTGCTGACCACGCCCACTTTTGCTTAGCCACGTCAAACTAAAAATATACAATAGAGAGATATGAAGAGTAAATAATAGAGAGGAAGACCGTGTTGAACACGCGTTTGCGCCTAGTATTAGAGATCTAACTGCTCGGAAAGTAACGTCACTTCAGCACGCACGTGATGTAGATATACTTGGTTATAAGCCTTCCCTATCCTCCCTTCCCCGCAAGCGTTTCGCGCTGATTGTGCGTGGGAGGAGAACATTGAAAAGTTGGGGAAGGCCTGGCGCAGACGTCGAAGAAAGGTACAACAGCTATAAAGTGTATAGATAAATCAATTTGTTTAAGAAACAAAAATTGTTAGTTAATATAAAAATAATATGTCTTAGTTTTGTTAAAGAAACAAGGGAAAGTAATAATAACCTAACTTCATCCCCAGGCTTCTCTCCCTATACATTCTTAATTCATAGCCACTGCTGCTGGACTCTGTACTATCTCATAATGTAGCTCCACATTGCCCCTCCCACCTGCTGGCTGATACAGTGGGTTCACATTGCTCTTTCTTGCACCACCACCACTTGTAAACTTCCCTCTCTGTCGGTATACACAGTAGATTATGGCCAGTATGTTGATAGCCACCGAGATAAGCAGCAGAACAGCTAATCCACACACTATACCCACCAGAACACCTGCAATGTAGTAGTCACATTTGATTAGGCAGTGTAGTGTATGTATTATTGCAATCTCATGCTCAGTTGGTAAGCTCCCTCAGGAAAATAGCCACCATACTCTTGCCTCTCTCTCACTAGATCTGTTACCATCATCCTTATACATGCATGAGCATTTATGAGGGCTCAGTCTCAGCTGTCCATTGTATGTGCAGACACATTCTTCTTGTGGTGGAAGATGGAGGAGGTTCCTTCACACAGTTGTATTTCACTGATGAATAGCCAGTCAATGTCTGAACTGGGGAATTGGAACCTGATAAACAGCTGGAGGATATTTGTCAGTGAGACAGTGTAAGTATTCCTGGACAGTGTATTAGTACTGGAGGAGAAAGAGCAGCTCTGTGTGGTGACATCATTCACATCGCCATTATTAATATGGAAACTAGTAGTTTCAGGTGAGCCTATTCCAGCTGTAGGTACACTCAGTGTGTAGATATCAATGTAGGACACATTGAATGGTGAAGCAGAATCTCCACCTGCAGGGAACTGCAATGTGACCTCTCCATCCCATACAAAGAACTTGCAAACCTGGTGTGGATCACTTAAATTCACTGAGTGTATAGGTTCAATGTCTTCATCATTCAATACTGTTTCTTTTTCACACTGCAGAGAACTTATATATTTAGTAGCAAACAGTTACTTATGTTGGTTTGATGCCATTGTAATCTACTAAATGTCCAGTACGACTATCTTCTTGGTATCCTCTGAGAACTGTATACATACAAATATAAGTGCTACATTATACCCTTATTATAGTCATATACCCTTTTGGCACTGCTGCCTGCTCTGAGATAGTCTGATGACTAGCAGCAGTAACAGTTTAGCAGCAAACATGACTCTAACAGTAGAATAGCCAATAACACTCATCCAAGCCTTCCTCCTGTGGTGTCTTTTACAGCGGATGGCAAAAGTCTAGATATGGCTTATATACATTTATACAATTTTGTTTTGTTTACTTGTTGCCCCACATATCTTGTGATACAGGTACAACAGCTATAATATGTATATAGACATGATAGCAGCATAAATCAGGAAACCAATACTGTAAAAATGGTAAGGTTATTTTAACACGTGTGGTTATTCAGTTGCCAATGACAAGTTATTGCTACAACCGAGACAACCATGCAAGGGGTAAAGTAACCATAACACAATGTATTGATATAAAATAATATGTCTTAGTTTTGTTAAAGAAACAAGAGAAAGTAAAAATAACCTATATAGCTTCATTCCCACCTATACACATGCACTCATGAAGAATAAGAAGACAAAAGACAAATTACATGAAATAACAGAATTCAGAGTGTACCCATGCTAATTCTAATGTGGAATATGTGTAAACCAAGGAAAGGTTGTATATATAGGGGGCATGTTATTGAATTATTGTTGTATGCCATCATATCTACTATACGGACCCTTAGGAGTTATCAACAAAGGGCACCTGGGAGACTGAGTGTGATCCTTTTAGCGACTGCATGGAGTAGCTACACTGCAGTCTGACACATTGCATACTGCACTCTACACATGCCCCCTCATCGAAATATTGTAGATATTTATAGACTACTGGACTGAGTGATTGTGATAGTGAGTTGATTTGTCTCGATTCCACACAAATAACTTGCAGACGTTGTCTGAAAACAGGTCTATGTAAACTTTCACACTGGTTTTTCCAGTGCATTTTGTAATCCTGAACATAAATAGATTTTTTTAATCCTCCAGGTGCATGTCTCAGACAACCCCTGTGACTTATGTAGGAGTGACTGGCAGCTTGTTTAATTTTAGCAGAAACGACAGTTTCTTCAGACCCTGTTTGCTTATATCGGGATCACGTGATTTAAATACTTCTTTTTCTACAGTGCATGCAAGGGTCATGAATGTGCACTTGCAGTTGCAGGTACCACTGTGATCCTCTTGTTTAGTAACATACTTAATGGAGCATGTGCAGTATAAACATTGTTACCACACAACTGCTACATCAAGAAATGGATAGCTGAGCTGTCTCAGAGATTCTGCCAATACTATAACTGCATCATATTTAAATATTATCTATCAATCAATCGTTATCGGTATTGGATATACATGCACCTGATTATTCTTTGTCCTCCACATGTTTCTTGCTCATAGACTGTATGTAATCGGTTTCTTTTCTGTGTGTGTGCCATATTGCAATTGAAGGGTTTACTACCCTCATTTCTCATCAAATATATATCTACACAGCACAGAACTATTTGCTCATGTTCATATCAAAACAATCTAGAGTCCTATTTTTGGTGGGTAAGGAGCTGATGATCTGCTCTTAATTCATAGCTACTGCTTCTGGACTCTGTACTATCTCATAATGTGGCTCCACATTGCCCCTCCCACTTCCTGGCTCATACAGTGGGTTCACATTGCTCCTCACACCACCACCACTTGTTAACTTCCCTCTCTGTTGGTATACACTGTAGATCATGGCCAGTATGTTGATAGTCACTGAGATAAACAGCAGAACAGCTAATCCCCACACTATACCCACTAGAACACCTGCAATGCATATAGTAGTCACATTTGAATAGGCAGTGTAGTGTATCTATTATATTGCATCTTATCTCATGCTCAGTTAGTAAGCTCCCTCAGGAAAATACACATCATAGTCTTGTCTCACTCTCACTAGATCTGTTACCATCATCCTGCAATACCATTATGAGGGCTCACCATATGTGCAGTCACATTCTTCATGTGGTGGATCTCCTATACATTGTGAAAGACATGCATAAAATAATTAGTACTCATTCATTACATTATCATGGCCACATGAACACAACTACATGTATGTATATACATCACACATCACTTTACACACAAAACAAACAATCAATGAGGGCTCAAAAAATAATGTGGGCCATTTTTGAATACTATTTACCAACTCTAAGAGTGACTGTGGTAGTGTTTCCCTGCCAGGAGCATATGTAGTCTCCTGAATCACATATGGTAATATTGGCAATAGTGAGTTGAGACACGACTCTCTCAGTAGTGGATATACTGCTACCACTCAAGAGACCAGCATTGGTCACAGTAGTAGTGTATCTACCATTGTGCAGTTCATCTGATCCATGAGTCCACACTGGAGGAGACGAGTCACGAGGATAGCCATAGACCTCACATTTCAATACAGCCTCTGTACTCTCTCCAGTGAATACTATCACTGGAGACTCAGCTTCAATGACCACTGTATGAGGAGTGTTTGTATAGGGAAAAAAAAACAAAAAAGGTTAGGTATAATGTTTCCCATGTTACACAGAGCCCACAGGAGCTATCAATAAATATACCTAGGAGATTGAGTGTGATCCTTCCAGTGACTGAAGTAGCTACACTGCAGTTCACTCCATCAGGACACATTGCATACTGCACTCTACACATGTACTCTCCCTCATCAGAATATTGTAGACTAGATATCTATAGACTACTGGACTGAGTGTTAGTGGTGTGGGTGATAGTGAGTCGATTATCATTGTTGTCACTGTTCAGTTGTGTCCCATTCTTCCACCACTGCCACTGGTATTGGTAGTCATCAGTAGGAGGACTGGCCACAGAGCAAGTGAGACTGACAGAGTCAGGTTGGCTGAGGTCAGGGGTCACTGTGACTCCACTGGGTGGGGGGTTGGAGAGAGATAGTGCAGGAGGTGGTACACCACACAAGATGAGAGATGGAGGAGTTCCCTCACACAGTTGCACCTGAATAGCCAGTCAATGTCTGAACTGGAAAATTTGAACCTGATGAATAACTGGAGGATATCAGTCAGTGACACAGTGTAAGTATTCCTGGAGAGTGTATTAGTACTGAAGGAGAAAGAGCAGCTCTGTGTGGTGACATCATTCACATCACCATTATTAGTATGGAAACTAGTAGTTCCAGGTGAGGCTATTCCAGCTGAAGGTACACTCAGTGTGTAGATATCAATGTAGGACACACTGACTGGTGGTGAAAAGATGGAAAGATCATAAGGAAACAGCAGTCTCACTGTGCCATTGTCTCGATGCCACACAAAGAACCTGTGGACCTGGTCTGGATCCCTCACATTCACTGAGTGTGTAGGTCAAATCGTCTCCATCATTCAACACTGACCCTACTTGACACTGCAGAAAAGTTCTATCACTACTAACATGACAGTTACTTGTGTTGGGTTCAATGCCATTGTAAGCTACTGGAGCTCCAGTATTATCAGTTCCACGGTATCCTTTGAGAACTGTATTAAAATGAGCTATTTATGACTATATTCTATACAGCTTATACCTTTTTGGCACTCTTGTCTACTTTGAGGTAGGCTGAAGACTACCAGCACTAACAGAATGGCAGTGAACATCACTCCACCACAGTAAAAACACTATTGTAGTGCTAGGAGAGGGCTATATAAGGCCTGGATCCAGGCTATATATACAAACTGTGTATAAAAATAACAAAATAGTTCAAGGGGCACCAATATTGATGAGTGAGTAGTGAGTTACAATTGCATTTTTGAGGAGTGAACTTTGATCTTTGATTATATTTTCCCATACACACATTTCTGGGTTTCAAAGTTATTAAAAAAGTGAGAATATCTATAATATCATGTCCACTATTTACTTGTCTTACATCACTGATCATATCACTGAGCACCAGATGTCTAACACATATGCTCAGTATAGAAGTAGATGTGTGCAGTGTAGGAGTCCTTGAGGTGGACCCTCCAGACTAGTACCAGCTTTACAGATGAAGTAGAGCCAAGCGGCATACTGAAATATATGAATGCACTAAAGTGCAGAACCCTCGGCGTACGCGCGTGCGTGAATCCTTGAAAGCGCACGCGCTAGATCTTTTACCGTTCTAATCACGTTAACGGGAAGTATACGGAAGACTTTAGGCAAAAGACGGAGACTGAACAGAAAGAAGCTTGCTACCTTACATCGAGTCGTATTCCAGGTAGAGTTTAGCCTATTGTTAGCCTTTTTAGGACCCTTGGAAGGCTCTGCCGTCGAAAAAGCGCGCAGAACGTCGCTGCAGTACCCTACAACGCAGGAAGCGGTGTATCTCTGCAACGGAGCGGTTTCAGAGAAATCCCCACATATTTTTCGACCTCCGTTGCCTGCTGAGTACGTGACAGTATTTTCAGGACGAACAGACGCTCCAGAGGTGAGATGTGACTTAACAGACACATACACAGACCCAACTACAGTAACCCTCGCTGCGCATGCGCGCCGAGGGTTAATGACTCTCTGCCTCACCTCCATAGTAATCAATAACACACCTGTGTACATGCATTGCATGAGAATGTGTATGAAATTGCTACATTATAGTAAGAAATTGTCCTCGTGGCTATAGCTATAAACAGAAGTATTCGAAACACTCTAAAGTCCAGTTGTGGTGGTAGGTGAGGAGCTGCTGATTTGTAGCTGCCCATAAGCCTCATTACGTTTCATAGTTACTGTTCCTGTGTGATGCTGCTTCTCATCCACTTGCTCATACATTTGGTCCACATTGTCCCCATCACCTCCACTAACACAGTGGCACTGTGTCAACTTCCCTCTCAGTTGATATACACAGTAGATCATGGCCAGTATATTGATAGTCACTGAGATAAGCAGCAGAACAGCTAATCCACTCATTACACTCACTGGAATACCTGCAATGTAGTAGTAACATTTGAATAGGGTGTATGTAATAGTGTATTATAGCAGTCTCCCTCAGGGACTTCAAAATAGCTACCATGCTGTTACCAGTCTCACATTCCATTGGCTCACTGTACACACAGATGTCTTCTGGTGGAGCTCCTAGTTATGAATGAAAAAATAGCACAACAGTGTAGATAGGATGTTAAAAGATGTAGGGATGACAGTGCCAAAAAACAGAGAAACAAATGCACAGCAAGACGGTGATGATGGCATACAATTCCATAACTAACTGATGATGGCATACTAATTCCATGATAAAAAAGATGTAGGGAGGGTTTACACATGTTATTGTGTTAATTCACAGGACAATAAACTATGGAATGTGTTGCAAGAAGCAGAGATATACAGATTGTTCACATTTTGTATATAGCACAGATGGATACAATCCAGGCTGAAGTGGTAGCTAACGACTAACTGTTGCCATAACTGGACCCGCAGTTTTACTCAGTGTGCAATATTCGTACAAGACAGGATGTAGGAGTCACTGCCAATTGCTGGCTATCGTCATAGGTATGCAAGGGAGGTAGAACGAAAGCCAGTCGGTTTATACACGTTGCTACACACAGTAAAAACCAGTGAAACAAGTGTAAAAACATTTTTACTAAAATGTTGAAGGATGTAGGGATGGAAGTGCCAAAAAGTATAGAAACAAGGTCAAAGTTCAGCATGCATGCAGACAAAGGCAGGGGATGATAGCATGCAACAATCATAACATGCGTAACCCCATATCCCTACGTCTGTAAATATGGGGTTACGCATGTTATGATTGTTGCATGCTGCCTTTGTCTGCATGCATGCTGAACTTTGACCTTGTTTCTATACTTTTTGGCACTTCCATCCCTACATCCTTCAACATTTTAGTAAAAATGTTTTTACACTTGTACACTATAGACTCACCAATAATTATTGCAATTCTAAGAGTGACTGTTGTACTGTTTCCCTGCCAGGAGCATGTGTAGTCTCCTGAATCATTTACAGTAACATTGGTAATAGTGAGTTGAGACACAACCCTCTCAGTAGTGGATATACTGTTACCACTCAGGAGACCAGCATTGGTCACAGTAGTAGTGTATCTACCATTGTGCAGTTCATCTGATCCATGAGTCCACACAGGAGGAGATGAGTTACGAGGATAGCCATAGACCTCACATTTTAATACAGCCTCTGTACTCTCTCCAGTGATTACTGTTACTATTTCAATTATCACTGTATACATAGATACAACAGTAAAATATTTCCATAAGATGGTAAAGGATGTAGGGATGAAAGTGCCAAAAACCAAGTGCAGTATGTTTATATGCAGCAAAACAGGGGATAATGGCATGCAACAATAATAACACTTCACAGTTATAGGAATGCTATAAACATGTCTGTATCTACTATATGCATTGTAATTTTTGTGGTGGATTTAAAATTTCATTGTTCTTGAGTGTTTTTCTCACCACATGAAAATATTGTTTTGGCACTACTATCGATCTCATACCTACACGTTAGCATTTAGCCTTGAACTGTATTTCCTTGTTTTAAAATAATTTCCACTGCTACACAGACATCCTAGGAGTTAGCATCAGAAGTTAGTGCTGTCATGTGACCTAGAGCCAATCAGATTTTCATTGGTCACATGACTACGGTTTTAAACAACTTAATGCACACTTTTCTGTGCATTAACTGGTTAATGCACACTTTTCATTTTGTGTCTACGGGCGCGCGCGCGTCCAGCTGTTTCGCCTCTAGGATACTCGGATTGGGCTACCGCACGGGTATCCAAGCGAATACGAGTATGTCTTCGCTGCTTCTCCTGATGTGTCGCTTGTGTGGGGAGCAAAACGAGACTGCACCATTCTCCTGGCCTCTCCCTCTCCCTCCCCCTCCCCCTCCCCCTCCCCCTCCCCCTCTCCCTCTCCCTCTCCCTCTCCCTCTCCCTCACCCTCTCCCTCTCCCTCTCCCTCTCTCTCTCTCTCTCTCACCTTCCTCGAATCCGATTGGTTCTAGGTCACATGACAGCACTAAAATATTTAGAAAACACTGCCCAAGTAATTATGCGGTTTCATTAGTGCACTCGGAGGATGCAATGCAATGCATAACGCTCTCGATTACTCCTCGCGCACTTATGGCACGCCAAATGCATTAGCGCACAACATCGTGCCACTATTTGGCGTGCCATACGCACTAAGTCTAAACCGCATAATGCACTTGGAACTGTTCTCTAAATATCACATAGATACCTCTGCCTTAATTAAATATACCTGGGAGATTGAGTGTGATCTTTCCAGTAACTGGAGTAGCTTCTCTGCAGTCAACTCCATCAGGACACATTGCATACTGCACTCTACACATGTACTCTCCCTCATCAGAGTATTGTAGACCAGATATCTGAAGACTACTGGACTGAGTGTGTGTGATAGTGAGTCCATTATCACTGTTCAGTTGTGTCCCATTCTTCCACCACTGCCACTGGTATTGGTAGTCATCAGTAGGAGGACTGGCCACAGAGCAAGTGAGACTGACAGAGTCAGCCTGGCTGAGGTCAGGGGTCACTGTGGCTCCACTGGGTGGGGGGTAGAAGAGAGGTGTTCTACACAAGATGGAAGATGGAGGAGTTCCCTCACACAGTTGTATCTCACTGATGAATAGCCAGTCAACGTCTGAACTGGGGAACGGGATCCAGATAGTTAAAGTTGTAATGTCAGTCAGTGACACAGTGTGCGTACTCCTTGACAATGTATTAGTACTGGAGGAGAAAGAGCAGTTCTGTGTAGTGACATTACTCACAGGACCTGTACTAGCAGTGAAACTAGTAGTTTCAGGTGAGCCTATTCCAGCTGAAGGTACACTCAATATGTAGATATCAATGTAGGACACATTGAATGGTGAAGTAGACTCTCTACGTGCAGGGAACTGCAGTCTCACGTCTCCATTCCATACAAAGAACTTGCGGACCTGGTGTGGATCACTTAAATTCACTGAGTGTGTAGGTCCAATGTCTCCATCATTCAATACTGTTCCTTTTTGACACTCCACAGTATGTCTATATGGACTAGCAATACATTTACTCATGTTGGGTTTGATGCCATTGTAATCTTCTAAATTTCCAGTAGGACTATCTGCTTGGTATCCTTTGAGAACTGTATACATATTTTCAATATAAATGCTACATTAATTATGCCCTTCTCATAGTTTTATATACCTTTTTGGCACTGCTGCCTGCTCTGAGGTAGTCTGATGACTAGCAACAGTAACAGAAAGAGGGGTGTAGCAGCAAACATGACTCTAACAGTAGAGTAACCAATAACACACATCCACGCCTTCTCTCCTGTAGTGTCTTTACAGGGGAGGTCCAAGGCCTAGATCTGGGCTATATATACTGTGAAATCAAATATTGTTTCTTTGTTTGTTTCCCTAACCACCCATCACTATTGATACAGTGTCTATTACTATAATATCATAGTGCTGACAATGCAGCATAAATCAAAAACATATAATTATAATAAACATTAGTTTTAGGTCATAGTTCTGTAAAAGAAACAAAAGAAATTATTAAGAACAACCCAGCTTCATCCCCAGACTCCTCTTACTGTATACATACACTCTCTAGAAGAATAACAAGGGCTGATCCAGGGGTGGATGGGGTGGCTAGCCACCCACCTCTCATTCACCCCTCTACATTACTTTTTGATACATAATTGAACATATATAAATAGATACACGATGGCTAGTGCTCACAGTGAGTGGCTAATATTTGTGCATTCATGTTTCATACTCAGCCACCCCCCTTGAAAAATTCCTGGATCAGCGCTTGAATAAGAGTACATACAGAGGAAAAATTACTGAATGACATAACAAAATTCAGAGTGCATCTGTGCTAATTTTATATCCTTTCTAATGTCATGTGATTTTGTGTAAGGAGGCTTGATCTACCCCCATAGCTTTGGAGAGTGCAAGGCCAAGTGCAATAACTTACACGTGAGTAGAGAACAATTAAAGGCTAAGCACATTCTAATGATAAATGACCCTCCAGACTAGTACCAGCTTTACTGACAAAGTAGAGCCAAGCGGCATACTAGACTATGTGACCCTCCACCTCACCTCCATAGTAGTCAATAAACATACCTGTGTACATGCATTGCATGAAATTGCTACATTATAGCAAGAAATGGTCCTCATGGCTATAGCTATAAACAGAAGTATTCAAAACACTCTAGAGTCCAGTTGTTGTGGTAGGTGAAGAGCTGCTGATTTGTAGCTGCCCATAAGCCTCATTATGTTTCATAGCTACTGCTCCTGTGTGATGCTGCTTCTCATCCACTTGCTCATACATTTGGTCCACATTTTCCCCATCACCTCCACTAACACAGTGGCACTGTGTCAACTTCCCTCTCAGTTGGTATACACAGTAGATCATCGCCAGTATGTTGATAGTCACTGAGATAAACAGCAGAACAGCTAATCCACTCATTACACTCACTGGAATCCCTGCAATGTAGTAGTAACATTTGAATAGGGTGTATGTAATAGTGTATTATTGCAGTCTCCCTCAGGGACTTCAAAATAGCTACTATGTTATTACTAGTCTCACACTCCATTGGCTCACTGTACACACAACAGTGTCCAAAACCAGAGAAACAAATGCACAGCAAGACGGGGATGATTGCATGCATACAGCAATTGTAACATGCCTAATTCCATAATAAAAAAAATGTAGGGAGGGTTTACACATGGTATTGTGTTAATTTACAGGACACTAAAGTATGAAATGTGTTGCAAGAAGCACACATATGAAAATAAATTGTTTATATTTCATATCTAGCACAGATGAGATACAATCCAGGCTGAAGTGCCAATGCAGAGTGCCTTTGATCATAACCATACACTATAGAGTCACTAGTAATTATTGCAACTCTAAGAGTGACTGTGGTAATGTTTCCCTGCCAGGAGCATGTGTAGTTTCCTGAATCACTTGGAGATACACAAAAGATTGTGAGTTGAGACACAACCCTCTCAGTAGTGGATATACTGTTACCACTCAGGAGACCAGCATTGGTCACAGTAGTAGTGTATCTACCATTCTGCAGTTCATCTGATACATGAGTCCACACAGGAGGAGATGTGTCATGAGGATAGCCATAGACCTCACATACAGCTTGCAATTGTGTACTCTCTCCAGTGATTACTGTCACTATTTCAATTATCGCTGTATACGTTTAATCAATATGTGTACAAAGTCATACAACAGTCAAATGTTAATGTTAAATGATATAGGGATAAAAGTGCTAAAAACCAAAGAGACAAGACAAGTGCAGTATGTTTATACATGCAACAATAATAACACTTCACAGTTATAGAAACACTTTTCTACGGCTATAAATATGTCTGTATCTACTGTACATATTTCTGTTGTGGATTTAGAATTTGATTGTTTTTGAGAGTGTTTTTCTCACCACACAAAAATAAGTTTTTTTGGTACTAGTATCGATCTTATCCCTACACTGTATACGCATTTTACACCTTGAACTATTTGTATTTATATACTTATTTTAAATTATTTCCAGACTTCCTAGGAGTTATCAACACAAGATACCGCCTTGATTAAATATACCTGGGAGATTGACTGTGATCCTTCCAGTAACTGGAGTAGCATCTCTGCAGTCCACTCCATCAGGACACATTACATACTCCACTCTACACATGTACTCTCCCTCATCAGAATATTGTAGATCAGATATCTGTAGACTACTGAGTGCTAATGTTAGTGAGTTGATTATCATTGTTCAGTTGTGTCCCATTCTTCCACCACTGCCACTGGTATTGGTAGTCATCAGTAGTAGGACTGGCCACAGAGCAAGTGAGACTGACAGAGTCAGGCTGGCTGAGGTCAGGGGTCACTGTGGCTCCACTGGGTGGGGGTTAGGAAAGAGGTTGTACACTACACAAGATGGAAGATGGAGGAGTTCTTCACAGAGTTGTATCTCACTGATGAATAGCCAGTCAATGTCTGAACTGGGGAATGAAATCCTGACACTACTAATGTTAGTCAGTGACACCGTGTACGTACTCCTGAAGAGTGTATTAGTACTGGTGGAGCAAGACCATAGACAAGTGGGTGCTTGGAGGTGCTGAAGCACCCCCAAATATTTCAGAGCTAAGCTATAGTACACACCGTAATCATCAGAGGGTGTTGGCCTAGAGTGGCATAATTGCATACACTTGCAAAGCGTTTTCTAAGCACCCCCAAACAATGAAGTTGTCTACACCCTTGTGGAGAAAGAGCAACTCTGTGGAGTGATATTACTCACAGGACCTGTATTAGCAGTGAAAGTAGTAGTTCCAGGTGAGACTATTCCAGCTGAAGGTACACTCAGTGTGTAGATATCAATGTAGGACACACTGTATGGTGGAGTAGAATCTCCACATTCAGGGAACTGCAGTCTCACAACTCCATTCCATACAAAGAACTTGCGGACCTGGTGTGGATCACTTAAATTCACTGAGTGTGTAGGTCCAATGTCTCCATCATTCATTTTTCACACTGCAGCTCACTTCTACACACAGTAGCAAAACAGATATTTATGTTTGGGTTCAATTACATTGTAAGCTACTAACTTTCCAGTAGGACTATCTGCTTGGTATCCTTTGAAAACTATACATATTTTCAATAAAAGTGCTATATTATGCCTTTTCATAGTTGGCTTTTTGGCACTGCTGGCTGCTCTGAGGTAGTCTGATGACTATCAGCAGTAACAGAAAGAGGAGTTTAGCAGCAAACATGACTCTAACAGTTGAGTAGCCAATAACACACATCCAAGCCTTTCTGTGGTGTCTTTTACAGGGGAGGTCCAAGGCCTATGTCTGAGCTATATATACTGTGAAATCAAATATTGTTTCTTTCTTTGTTTCCTTAACCACCCATCACTGTATCTATAATATAGTGCTGACAGTGCAGTGTAAATCAGAAATATATATTGTTAGTTATAATATTTGTTTTGCGTCATAGTTTCTGTTGAAGAAACAAAAGAAAGTGTTAAGAACAACCCAGTTTCACACCCAGACTCCTCTCCTTATATACACACACTCTCTAGAAGAATAAGAAAACATGCAGAGGACAAATTACATCATACTGAATGGCATAATTAAGATTGCACCCATGCTAATTTTACATCCTTTCTAATCTGGAACATATCATGTGATTTTGTGTAAGGGGGCTTTGGAGAGTGCAAGGCCAAGACAATAACTTACATGTGAGTAGAGAGCATATTCTGATGATAGATGTGTGAGGAGAGTCATAAGTTGTTATGGGCAAACGTAACATGCATAACCCCATATCCCTACATCTGTAATTAAGAGGTTACACACGTTATTGTTGCCTGGCTGAGTAACAGATCAAAGGCTAAAGTGTGCCAACATATCATATGTGGCACACTTATTACATCACTAATCACATAAGGCTAGTAAGGGAGTGGTTAGGGGCTGGGAAACCATAGAAATGGCAACAAATTAGTTGTTGCATGGGCCCTCGTGCTCACACAGGATATGTTGGCACAGTTATGATGTAATCCCTCGGGCCTGCGGCCCTCGGGCTGTACATCATAACTGTGCCAACATATCCTGTGTGGCACTCGGGCCCATGCAACAACTAATACTTATTGTTGCATGCCATTATCCCTGCCTCTGCCTGCATGCTGCACCTTGTTTCTACCTACATCATTAACCCTCGCGCATGCGCTGGAGGGTTGATGTAGTCGGTCTGTGTGTGTGTGTGTGTGTGTGTGTGTGTGTGTGTGTGTGTGTGTGTGTGTGTGTGTGTGTGTGTGTGTGTGTGTGTGCACGTGTGTCTGTCTGTCTGTCTGTGAACAAGTTTCTCGTAAACCGTGACCCCTATGAGTAACAAACGTGGAGATATGAAGAAGCACAATTAGTGTTTGCTCAGCCTATATATGCACCCCACTACTCAAAGCAGCTTTTCATCTCTCATTACACAATACTAGTTGTGGAAGAAAATGCTGGGTCAGTAATGTAGCCTCTCTTCTCAATAATGCTGGCTTCAATACTTCTTTCTCAGGACACTGTGTTTTTCACCGAAATATGATAAATTCAATTATGAGCTCATACCGTGATCAATTTATTCAAGTATGGCATGCCAATCTAACAAGCAAACAAAGTTTAACTGGACATGGTGGAAATAAACTGAGATCTTACAGATTATTCAAAAAGGAGTTTGACATAGAACCATATTTATTGAATGTCAGGTCTACAACACTGTCAGGCCCGTAGGCTGGGGGGATTCGGGGGGTTCGGACGAACCGCCCGCACGCAGGCGAGGGTCCGCCGGTCCGCGCAGTGAGTGGGCGTGGTAACGTCGATGGGCAATGGGACGCGGAGAGCAGAAAGAGAGAGAGAGGAAAGGAGCAGCCCAGTGGAGCCTGAAACGATGCCTGCCGCCAAAAAAGAAAGGCAATGATGGCGCTGCAGCTGGTTTGGCTGGCTCGGAGTCGCTTCCCCGGCTTCAACCCTCGTACACAGTTGCCCAGTCTGCATGAGGCCACTACAAGTTCTACTTGTGTTTCTATTCCACCGCCCGCACCATTATTTAAAGACCGAGTTTATCAGCATCGCGCATGCGCAGTGCCACGCCCACACCACTTGATTTGATTTTAGGAGCTAATCCACAAGGTGAGACGATTTAATCTTATGAAATCTGTGTTTATAGACTTGTTTGCATGAACATGTGCATTGTATATAGCGTTTGTCGGGGTTTGAATGTTTTTTCCTTGTTTAAGTGTGTTTTTATATTGCCTTGTTTTTCTAAGTGTTTGGAGTTTTTTAAGTGCTGTTTTGATTGTAGCGAGTTAGTGGCTGAGATGCTGATGTACCGCCCGCCCGCATGGCTTCAGGGGGAAATCCGGATTAGAAACACGAGTAGAACTTGTAGTGGCCTGAGCGTCAGCGAATCCGATTGCACGGCAACTGGTTGATTCTTTGCAACTGTTGACTTTTTTACAACTGCAATTACACTTGCCTTACCATGATAGAAAAGTGTCCCAAAAAGCAACAGAATCGATCTCAGAACGTCTAAAATTCAAAAAATTTCCTGGGGGGGCATGCCCCCAGACTCCCCTAGCCACTGCACTTTTTGCGCACATTGCTCTGGGTCCACCTACTGAGAATAAAGAACCCCCCCACTCCAGGATCAGGCTACGGGCTTGACTGTGTGTGTCTATGACTCGGCTGAGAGTGTGATACCACAGTCTTGAAATAGAGTGCGGTAGATACCACAAACCGCAGTCCATTCCGGTATGTAAACAACTCTGTGAGAGATGTAGCATGATAGAAGACGAGATTCATTTCATGTGTGTGTGTTCCAAGTATAATATATTACGTGACCAACTTGAACAAAGAATACAAATGGACTTTCCTGGATATAAATTTATTTATTTATTGGAATCATCTAACAAGGTTATGCAGTTGCATATTTCATACACAATGCTTTTGTAGCACGTACATATACTGATTAATGCCTCCCTGGCTTCTTTTGTCATTAAAAAAATTATCATCTAATACATTTACTTGGTAGTCCATAATTGCGCAAGGATTATGCACTTCACAAGTGCATTTTTTAATTAGAAATGGTTTTACTCTTGAGTTTAAGTATTCCTGGACACTATCAGTGTACATGTATTAGAACACATTGAACAGTGACTTGCTAACTAAAAACTTTCTTTGCTGTAATAGCTACAATTCATCACAATGTGGAGGTACATACATCAATGTATCAATTACACACTTTACAGTGTAGATGTACTTACAAACACTCTAGAGTCCAGTTGGTGGTAGGTGAGGAGCTGCTGATTTGTAGCTGCCCGTAAGCCTCATTACGTTTCATAGCTACTGCTCCTGTGTGATGCTGCTTCTCATCCACTTGCTCATACATTTGGTCCACATTGTCCCCATCACCTCCACTAACACAGTGACACTGTGTCAACTTCCCTCTCAGTTGGTATACACAGTAGATCATGGCCAGTATGTTGATAGTCACTAACATAAATAGCAGAACAGCTAATCCACTCACCACACTCACTGGAATGCCTGCAATGTAGTGGTCACATTTGAATAGGCAGTGTAGTGTATGTATTATTACAGTTTCATGCTCATACAGTAAAATTCCTCATTCAGGGAATTTGAAATATCTACTATGCTGTTACCTGTCTCACACTCCATTGGCTCACCATGCTCACAGATGTCTTGTGGTGGTGGTTCTCCTAGTCATGAAAGAAAACCACCACATATAATTATACAAGTGTAAATAAGATGACAGTGCCAAAAAAAAAGAAACAAGGGAAGTATACATGCAGCAAGATGGTATGATAGCATGCAACAATCATAACATGCTTAATCCCATAATAAAAAAAGATGTAGGGAGGGTTACTTATTATTGAACACTATAAACTGTATAATTATAGTGTTAATTCACAGGATGATAACTACAGAATGTGCTGCAAGAAGCACATATATGAAAATAAATTGTTCACATTTCATATCTAGCGCAGATGGATACAATTATAATCCAGGCTGAAGTGCAGAGTCATATACCATACACTATATACTCACCAATAATTATTGCAATTCTAAGAGTGACTGTGGTACTGTTTCCCTGCCAGGAGCATGTGTAGTCTCCTGAATCATTTGCAGTAACATTGATAATAGTGAGTTGAGACACAACCCTCTCAGTAGTGGATATACTGTTACCACTCAGGAGACCAGCATTGATCACATTAGTAGTGTATCTACCATTCTGCATTTCATCTGACCCATGAGTCCACACAGGAGGAGATGAGTTACGAGGATAGCCATAGACCTCACATTTCAATACAGCTTGCAATTGTGTACTCTCTCCAGTGATTACTGTCACTATTTCAATTATCACTGGATACATGTAATCAATATGTGTACAGAATCATATCTACAACAGTAAAATATTTCCATAAAAATTAATTTTAAAGGATGTAGGGATATATAATAGTGTCAAAACCAAAGAGACAAGACAAGTGGAGTATATTTATACATGCAACAATAATAAGACTTCACAGCTATAGAAACACTTTTCTACGGCTATAAACATGTCTGTATCTACTGTACATATTGTAATTTTTTGCTGTGGATTTAGAATTTTGTTGTTTTTGAGAGTGCATGTTTTACCACACAAAAATAATTATTTTGTTGGGTACTATAGTATCTATCTTATCCTTACACCATAAGAATTTTACACCTGTATTTACTTGTTTTAAACTTATTTACAGACCACCTAGGAGTTATCAACAGAAGATATCTCTGCCTTGATTAAATATATATACCTGGGAGATTGAGTGTAATCCTTCCAGTAACTGGAGTAGCTTCTCTACAGTCCACTCCATCAGGACACATTACATACTGCACTCTACACATGTACTCTGCCTCATCAGAATATTGTACACCAGATATCTGAAGACTACTGGACTGATTGGTGTGTGTGATAGTGAGTTGACTATCATTGTTTAGTTGTGTCCCATTCTTCCACCACTGCCACTGGTATTGGTAGTCATCAGTAGGAGGACTGGCCACAGAGCAAGTAAGACTGACAGAATCAGGTTGGCTAAGGTCAGGGGTCACTGTGACTCCACTGGATGGGGGGTGGGAGAAAAGTTGTACACTACACAAGATGAGAGATGGAGGAGTTCCCTCACACAGTTGTATCTCACTGATAAATAGCCAGTCAATGTCTGAACTGGAAAAGTGTAAACTGATGAATAGCCGGATAACATTAGTCAGTGACACAGTGTAAGTATTCCTGGACAGTGTATTAGTACTGGAGGAGAAAGAGCAGTTCTGTGTGGTGACATTACCCACATTAATAGTACCAGGATGTGTCCTAGAAGTGAAAGTAGTAGTTCCAGGTCAGCCTATTCCAGCTGAAGGTATACTCAGTATGTAAATATCAATGTAGGACACATGGAATGGTAAATTATCTTTAAAGAACTCCAGTCTCACTGTGCCATTGTCTCGATGCCACACAAAGAACCTGCGGACCTGGTCTGGATCACTCACATTCACTGAGTGTGTAGGTCCAATGTCTCCATCATTCAACATTGACCCTACTTGACACAGAAGAACAGCACTAATAACAAGAGAGTTACTTGTATTGGGCTCAATGCCATTGTAAGCTACTGGAGCTACTGTATTATCAATTCCACGGTATCCTTTGAGAACTGTATGAAAATGAGATTACTATATGATACAAGTGCTACATTATGCTCATATATACCTCTTTGGCACTGCTGCCTACTCCGAGGTAGTCTAAAGACTAGTAGCAGTAACAGAAAAATGAGTTTAGCAGCAAACATGACTCTGTAACAGTAGCCAATAACTAAGATCCAAGCCTTCCCTGTGTTGTTTTAAGCATGGATCTGTGCTATAGAAATTATTTTTGTTGTCCTACACACACCCATCACTCTATCATGTGATACAGTGATAGCAGCTAGTGTGTGTTAATGTAGTGCTGCGGTGCAGTAAATCCATTTGTTTAAGAAACAAAAATTGTTATTTATAATAAAAATAACACTCATTTTATGTCTGACCTTTTGTTATAATAACCAAAGAAGTTCATCCCCAAGCCTCTATCTCTCTATGAATGCACCCTGTAGAACAATAAGAGGAAAGAGGACAAATTACACAATATTGAATACATAACAGAGGGCGTATACATATTTTATATGCTAATGTGGAACACATCATGTGATTATGTGTGAGGAGGCAATAGTTTACACATGTTAAGGGGAGCCTGTGGACAAGGCTAAGCATATTTTAAGGTGACGTGATGATAGATACAAGAGTGTTATTTAAAGAGTGAATGTGAGCTTCAATTAGGAGTTAAACTAGTCAAACTGGCAATACACTAATCATAAACTCCAACTTCTACATAGCTAAATCAATTGTTTGTTGTGTTCCCACATATATTCAGCACCAGGTGCCTATAGCATACATGCTCAGTGTGTAGAGGTGGATGAATCCTTGAGGTGCTCCAATACCGGACTTTCCTGACTGTCAATGACTGTATGTGTGTTTCGTTGCGGAGCAGCGCGCGCCGCGCACATACCGATTATTTTACGCGATTTCCGTCATCCTGCGCACGCATTGCGCTTTCCGCTCACCCACATAATTGCAATGACCAAATCGGATATCGTAGAAATATACGTACCTTTCACACTTACAAGGTAATGCAGAAGGGAGATTATCATATACAACAATGTTAAGTAAGTGCCGTGGTTCCATACAAGCTCAGACTCTTGGTTGTTAACAAACCATCCCTTAGAATTCATCTACGAAGGTCCATATTTTAAAGATCAGTTGTATATTAATGTTTCTTTGTGATTTGTTCATGATCCTGTCTACCTTGAAGCTAGCTCTTGTCATTTGACACTAGATCTCTATTTCAACTATTAACGTAATTAACTACTCTTGAAAGATCTCTTTGCTGCAATGGCCACTCCTCATAAATATTACTAGCGATACGCACGCGCGCGCAACCATGCCTCGCGCGCAGATACATGTAGGTATGTACCTTCACGCGCACGTGCCTCAGGCTTATTTGATACAATTGTGAGTCGAATGTAATGATCGAATGGTCGATTCTGAGGATATCGATTGCTCGATGATTGCGATAATACTGTTCTATACTAGCCAAGGAACAATGAAAAGAATATTCAGACGTTTCGGTAACCATACAGCCACCATCATCAGTGAAAGACTGAAATATAAAACAAAGCACTCAGCTATTATGGCTAATATGAACTGGAGATATATGAACAAGAAAGGAATGTGTTGAACAATGACCAATTAGAGTCAGAGAACAATCCAGGCAAAGGCATACAATCTAGGTCAACACTTGGAGTCCACTAGGTCATTATACACTGGTGGAAGATTCCCTCTAGAATCTATCTCTGTTCAATGTGTGGTTCGTGGCTCGGATGTGGATGGCCTCCTGGATCATTCTAGAGTGGTAATCTGGGCAGCTAGAGAGAACGCAGGTGTTCTCCCAGTCGATAGGGTTGCTGGCAGACCGTGCATGCTCAGCCAGGGCAGAAAAATTGAAATCATCTGTCCTGACTGCTCTCTTGTGTGTTCAGACAGCCGTTAGCATAGTCGACGCCCTGTCTGTCCGATATAGATCATTAGACAGTTGGCACAGGGGATCTTGTAGACCAATCCCGATCTCTAGAGCTCTCGATGTGAGCATCACAGGGACGGCGAAACAGGTCCGGCAGAGCCGGACAGGACGCGCGCGCGCATGCGCGTACAAGCGTCGCACCTGGCTCCGACAGATTGAAACCATAGTCTACAGGCTTGTGCTTTGCGCTCGATCTACAGCTCCGAGTAGTGCTACAAACCGTCTGTCTCGAGCGGCGCCAGCATTCATAAACACTGTGGCCCTTTCCCAGTCTCACATATCATCGTGGAAACTGACTCCTTTGCAGTCTCGTACCTCCGCACATAGCGTGTTGTACTATGATTGAGGAGACTTAAGCTCTTTATAAGCAGCGAATTAGGGAGCATATTTTCAATTAAGTGCTACATTATGCCCTTCTCATAGAATTATATACCTTTTTGGCACTGCTGCCTGCTCTGAGGTAGTCTGATGACTAGCAGCAGTAACAGAAAGAGGCGTTTAGCAGCAAACATGACTCTAACAGTATAAAGTAGCCAATAACACACATCCAAGACTTTTCTCCTGTGGTGTCTTTTACAGGGTGCCTGAATCTAGGCTATACAATTTTGTATTATTTGCTTATTGCATGCCCCACCCATCACTCTATATATCATGTGATAAAGGTACAACAGCTATAAAGTGTATAAACATTGCAGCATAAATCAATTTGTTTAAGAAACAAAACTTGTTAGTTTATATAATCATAATATGTCTTAGTTTTGTTAAAGAAACAAGGGAAAGTAATAATAACCTAACTTCATCCCCAGACTCCTCTCCCTATATATTCTTAATTCATAGCCACTGCTGCTGGACTCTGTACTATCTCATAATGTAGCTCCACATTGCTCCTCCCACCTCCTGGCTGATACAGTGGGTTCACATTGCTCTTTCTTGCACTTGTAGTAAATTTCCCTCTCTGTTGATATACACAGTAGATCATTACCAGTATGTTGATAGCCACTGAGATAAGCAGCAGTACAGCTAATCCACACACTATACCCACCAGAACACCTGCAATGTAGTAGTCACATTTGATTAGGCAGTGTAGTGTATGTATTATTGCAATCTCATGCTCAGTTGGTAAGTTCCCTTAGGAAAATAGCCACCATATATACTCTTGCCTCTCTCTCACTATATCTGTTACCATCATCATTATACATGCATGATCATTTATGAGGGCTCAGCCTCACCATCATATGTGCAGACACATTCTTCTTGTGGTGGATCTCCTATAGTGTGGAAGAAACACATATATACAATCATTCAACATCATAGCCACATTGCCATGAGTACATGTATGTATACAAGTGTAAAAACATTTTCACTAAAATGTACATCCTTCAATATTTTAGTGAAAAATGTTTTTACACTTGTTTCACTGGTTTTTACTGTGTGTGGCAACGTGTATAAACCTACTAGCTTTCGTTCTACCTCCCTTGCATACCTATGAGGATAGCCAGCAATTGGCACTGAGTGACTCCTACATCCTGTCTTGTACGAATATTGCATACTGAGTACAACAGCGGGTCCAGTTATGGCAACAGTTAGTCGTTCAAAGAAACGGACACAAAGGAGCAACGCTGGTAGCCAAACAGCGCGCGACAAACCACAACCACGACAAAACTTCTAACTTCACGTCTTCAGCACGTGAGCAAACATGCAAATGGCGTCTAAACTAACGCTTCTAAGCTTGCCAAACTGGAGTTTGACGGGCTTTGGGAGAAGGTATGAAGATTTGAAATGATTTTCGTGAAAGAAATAGAGCGATTACTAACCCCAGTTTCGCGGTAGGCCGTTTGAACTGAAGAAGAAAGAAGAAGAAGATGATGAACAATCGGCGTTTTTACAATTTTCCGAGAATCACGGTAGCTGTATATTTTACGGAGTTTGGGACTATTATAGTGTATAGGGGCACTCGCAGAGCACGTTGTTTGTCTGAAAAGGCCTATAACTTCCGCGTTCGAGAGTTCTCAGCCGTTGCTTTTGTATGGGGCTAATGGGCGTGTCTGCGCCATCCCTACATATAGAGTCTACCGACTCTATGATACATCACACATAACTTTATACAAAGGGAAACAGTGCCACAGTCACTCTTACAGTTGGTAAACTGTGTCCACATTATTGTTTGATACCTGGACTCATTGATTGTTGTGTATATTGCACGTTAAGGGTGCTGTATGTAGACAAAGGCAAGGATATATGGCATGAGAAACAATGTGTAGTATGAAGCAAATGCAGAGGATAATGGCATTCAACAATGATACGATGCGTAACCCCTCCCTACATCTTTTATTATTACTGTTGGATGCTATTATCCTCTGCCTTTACTCATACTGCACCTTGTTTCTCATGCCATATATCCTTACCATTGTCTGCATACAGCACCTTTTTGTATATTTTGAGGGCTTACCATCATACGTGCAGACACATTCTTCTTGTGGTGAATCTCCTATATTGTGGAAGAAACACATACAATTATTAATTAGTGCTCATTCATTACATTATCATGACCACATGAATATGATTACTTGCAATCACACATCACTTTATACACACAAACAATCAATGAGTCCAGGGCGCAAACAATAATGTGGACCACTTTGAATACTATTTACCAACTGCAAGAGTGACTGTGGTACTGTTTCCCTGCCAGGAGCATGTGTAGTCTCTTGAATCATTTGCAGTAACATTGGTAATAGTGAGTTGAGACACAACCCTCTCAGTAGTGGATATACTGTTACCACTCAGGAGACCAGCATTGGTCACAGTAGTAGTGTATCTACCATTGTGTAGTTCATCTGATCCATGAGTCCACACAGGAGGAGATGAGTTATGAGGATATCCATAGACCTCACATTTCAATACAGCCTCTGTACTCTCTCCAGTGAATACTGTCACTGGAGACTCAGCTTCAATGACCACTGTATGAGGAATGTTTGTATATAGGGAAAAAACAACAAAGGATAGTACGTTACACAGAGTCCATAAATGGATAATATACCTGGAAGATTGAGTGTGATCCTTCCAGTAACTGGAGTAGCTTCTCTGCAGTCAACTCCATCAGGACACATTACATACTGAACTCTACACATGTACTCTCCCTCATCAGAATATTGTAGACCAGATATCTGTAGACTACTGGACTGAGTGTTAGTGGTGTGTGTGATAGTGAGTCGACTATCATTGTTCAGTTGTGTCTCATTCTTCCACCACTGCCACTGGTATTGGTAGTCATCAGTAGGAGGACTGGACACAGAGCAAGTGAGACTGACAGAGTCAGGCTGGCTGAGGTCAGGGGTCACTGTGGCTCCACTGGGTGGAGGGTAGGAGAGAGGTTGTACACTACACAGGACAAGAGATGGAGGAATTCCCTCACACAGTTGTATCTCACTGATGAATAGCCAGTCAATGTCTGCACTGGAAAAGTTTAAACTGATGAATAGCCGGATAACATTAGTCAGTGAGACAGTGTAAGTATTCCTGGACAGTGTATTAGTACTGGAAGAGAAAGAGCAGCTCTGTGTGGTGACATTACTAACATCATTATTAGTACCATGATGTGTACTAGCAGTGAACGTAGTAGTTCCAGGTGAGCCTATTCCAGCTGAAGGTACACTCAGTGTGTAGATATCAATGTAGGACACTGTGACATTGGATGGTAAAAGGTAACTGTTTATAAAGAACTGCAGTCTCACTGTGCCATCGTCTCGATGCCACACAAAGAACCTGCGGACCTGTTCTGGATCTCTCACATTCACTGAGTGTGTAGGTCCAATGTCTCCATCATTCAACATTGACCCTACTGGACACTGCAGAACAGTTCTATCCCTACTAACAAAACAGTTACTTGTGTTGGGTTCAATGCCATTGTAAGCTACTGGAGCTTCAGTATCATTAATTCCACGGTATCCTTGGAGAACTGTATGAAAATAAGATTACTATATGATACAAGTGCTACATTATGCTCATATATACCTCTTTGGCACTGCTGCCTACTCTGAGGTAGTCTAATGACTAGTAGCAGTAACAGAAAGAAGAGTTTTATAGCAAACATGACTTCTGTAACAGTAGAGTAGCCAATAGCTAAGATTCCAGCCTTCCCTCTTTTTAGTCCCACTCACCCATCACTCTATCGTGTGATACAGTCATAGCAGTGTGTATTATTACTACTGCTGCAATGAAAATCAATTTATTTAAGAAAACAAAAATGTTATTTATAATAAAAATAATACTTGTTTTATGTCGGACCATTTGTTATAATAAACAAAGAAGTTCATCCCCAAGCCTTCCTCTCTCTCCATGCACCCTCTAGAACAATAAGAGGACAGAGGACAAATTACACAATGGTCATCATACTGAATGACATAACAGAGGGTGTACACATCTTTTATATACTAATCATTAATCTGGTTGATTTTGGAGGCTTTGGGGAGTGCAAGCAATAGTTTACACATGAGAAGGGGAGCCTTTGGACAAGGCTAAGCATATTCTAAAGTGACCTGAGGATAGATACATGACAAAAGTATATAGTTGTTGTAAGAGTGACTATGAGCTTCTATTATGACAAGTACTAGTCAAACTGCAGGCCCGTAGGAAACCAGTCGCAACTAGGAGTAAGTAGTGCGCATGCGCGCGAGCGAAAATTATTTCTGACCAACGTCCACTTTTGCTTAGCCACGCCTACTTTGCTGCAACAAAACTTCTCAATATACAATAGACAGATATCAAGAGTAAATAATAGAGAGGAAGACCGTGTCGAACACGCGTTTGCGCCTAGTATTGGATCTTTATTAACGCACGTGATGTAGATATACTTGGTTGGACATGACCGTTTTTCTTTGGTAGTGGTTCTTAGTTGTTAACCTCGGCGCATGCGCCGGAGGGTTACAGTACTTGGTTTGTGTGTGTGTGTGTGTGTGTGTGTGTGTGTGTGTGTGTGTGTGTGTGTGTGTGTGTGTGTGTGTGTGTGTGTGTGTGTGTGTGTTGCCAAGGCGCTGAGCAAGCTGTCATGGTCTACATTGACGTGGCAGCCAAGTTTGTCCTCACAGTGAGCCTCCCAAAGACAAAGCTGCTGGTGACAGGGCATGAAGTGACTGAAGCTGAGAGGGCACCCATAGCTGTAGGGGGGGGGGGGACCATATTGACTGTGTGGACGAGTTCCCTTACCTTGGCTCAGCTGTGATGTCCTGTGGCAGGATTGATGCTGAGGTGGACAGGCGTATTGCTGGTGCCAGCAGAGCCTTTGGGGCTCACGCCATGGGGTTTTCGGAGATAAAAATCTTACTACCATCACTAAACGAAAAGTTTACCAGGCATGCGTACTATCTGTTCTCCTGTATGGGAGTGAATGCTGGACCCTGCTGCGCCGCCACCTATGGTGCAGTGCAGGTCACTATATGCCAGAGGTGGTTTCGCAGCCGAGGTGGATTCAGTGTCCATAATTGCAGACCTACAGCTCCATGACCCTACCCAACATTCCAACACCTTTGCTCCCCCCCTGCGGGGGTCGCGTGGCCTTCAAGGCAGCAAAACAACAGGACAGGACAGGACAGGTGTGTTTGTGTGTGTGTGTGTGTGTGTGTGTGTGTGTGTGTGTGTGTGTGTGTGTGTGTGTGTGTGTGTGTGTGTGTGTGTGTGTGTGTGTGTGTGTGTGTGTGTGTGTGTGTGTGTGTGTGTCAGTTCAGCGAATTCTACCATTGCCCCAAAAAGGGACATCATATGAATATGGGAAAGATTTTAAAAAAGCTGTTTTTAAAATAAATGGTTAGTTCCAAAGTTACGGCTATTTCCCGTTTATACAGTATCTAAAGTCGGCCATTTTGTTACATCAGTGAGCAGGCTACGTGCATTTTGCATTTGAGAAGCATAGCGGGGTACTAAATGCTACCTGAAATGTGAGCTAATGTAAATATAGCACGCTTCTCAAGCCTCCTCTGTGGCTGGGCCAGTTTTTCGCTTTCATGTTACGTCAGTGAGCATGCGGAAAAGGGCTACGTGCATTTTTATGAGAGCGATGGGAAGTACATTGTAATATGCGTTCAATGAGAAAGGCGATTGTTGTTCAAAAGCCTGACAGGGTACTAAATGCTACCCGAAATAAAAATACAGCGTGCTTCTCAAGCCTTCTCTGTAGCTGGGCCAGTTCTTTGCTATTTTCCATATACTTTCATTAGACGGGAGGCGGGGTTCCAATGTAATTATATAGCTCATTAAACGCGCCGAGGGTTTTGCACTTTAGTGCTATTTATTAACATAAAGTTCCAGTTACATAATACGAACTATTGACATCATCCCTTAGCTAGGTCCATAAGACCAGTTGTATATTAATGTTACTTTGTTCATCATTATGTCTAACTTGAAGCTGGCTCCTGCATAGCATTCAACCCTATTTCAACTACTGACTGGTCTTGTAATAGATCTCTTTGCTGCAATAGCCACTCTTCATTACAATATATCTAACATGATATGTACCATAACTACCATAACTATATAGCTCCTCACAACAAAAATATGACACAGAAGTAATCCAAACACTCTAGAGTCCAGTTGTGGTGGTAGGTGAGGAGCTGCTACAGATCTGCATGTAAGCCTCATTACGTTTCATAGCTACTGCTCCTGCTTCTCATCCACTTGCTCATACATTTGGTCCACATTGTCCCCATCACCTCCACTAACACAGTGACACTGTGTCAACTTCCCTCTCAGTTGGTATACATAGTAGATCATGGCCAGTATGTTGATAGTCACTGAGATAAACAGCAGTACAGCCAATGCACTCACTCCACCTACCAGAGTTCCTGAAATGCAATAATCACATTTAATTGCATGGGCAGTATATAGTGTATATATTGCATGATGAACTTCATCACAACCACTCCATCTGTTATATACCATCATCTTTATGAACATCACAATCAATAAGGGCTTACCACATGTTTCTTGTGGTGGATCTCCTATATCATGGACAAGTAGGGATCACTCCACAGAAATGCCTCAAGGCCGTAGACAACTTCGTTTGTTTGGGGGTGCTTAGACAATGCTTTGCGAGCGTACGCAAGTATGTCGCTGTTTTCACTCTAGGCAACACCTTCTGATGCTATTGTAACTAGCTTAGCTCTGAAAAAAGTTGGGGGTGCTTTAGCACCCTCAAGCACCAACTTGTCTACGACCTTGCATTATGGGCACTGCTAGATACCCAAGAAAAACAAGTGAAACAAGTGTAAAAACATTTCATTAAAATGTTAAAGGATGTAGGGATGGATGAATAACCAGTCAATGTCTGAACTGGGGAATAAGATGCTGATGTTTATAGTGGTATACAAGTAAATAAAAAATTTAGGAAATTTGAAAGGAAATATAGGAATTGCATAAAAAGGAATGGAGACAAGATTGGGACACAGACATGTTATGAAATATTAACGTAACATTATGGGTACGTTGATATATCATAACATGTCCGTGTCCCAATCTTGTCTCCATTCCTTTTTATGCAATCCCTATATTTCCTTTCAAATTTCCTAAATTTTTTATTTACTTGTCTCCCGTCATTTTTTTCTGGACCTAGGTACATGCATTTTGCTATTTTTCAGTTTACTCGTATTAGCTAATAGAGCTTGTAGCCTGAGGCTATCTAACATTTTTATTGCAACATCAATTGTTTGTGTATTACCAAATTTTTCTTTTAGTGGAGCTTTTGTTAATAAAATATAGCAAAGTAGTGCCTGGGGCTACTATTTACAAGATCCTAACATTAATTTTGGATATTAAGCTTTAACACCACACCGATTTCCACATTTAGTGCTGGTCATGTGACCTAGAGCCAATCAGATTCTCCCATTTCAAGATTTACATTGTTTACAGAGATTTTATCACAACTTTGATCATTTGTATATTACACTTTATCATTATACCAATTTTCACATTTAGTGGAGCTTTTGTTAGTGAGATACATAAACGCTTGCCTGAGGCTATTTGTTGTTGTATTAAAAGATTTACATTGTTTACAGAGATTTTATCACAACGTTGATCTTTGGGGTATTAGGCTTTACCATTATACCAATTTCACATTTACTGGAGCTTTTGTTAGTGAGATACAGTAATGCTTGCCTGAGGCTATTTGTTGTTGTATTACAAGATTTACATTGTTTACATAGATCTTATCACAACGTTGATCATTGGTGTATTACACTTTACCATCACACCAATTTCCACATTTAGTAGAGCTTCTGTTAGTAAGATACGGTAATAGTGCCTGAGGCAAGATTTACATGGTTTACAGAGATTTTATCACAATGTTGATCTTTGGGGTATTAGGCTTTACCATTATACCAATTTTCCCATTTACTGGAGCTTTTGTTAGTGAGATACAGTAATGCTTGCCTGAGGCTATTTGTTGTTGTATTACAAGATTTACATTGTTTACAGAGATTTTATCACAACGTTGATCATTGGCATATTACACTTTACCATCATACCAATTTTAACATTCAGCAGAGCTTTTGTTAGTGAGATACAGAAATGCTTGACTGAGGCTATTTGTTGTTATATTACAAGATTTACATTGTTTACAGAGATTTTATCACAACATTGATCATTGGTGTATTGAACTTTACCGTCATACAAAATTTTACATTTAGTGGAGCTTTCATTAGTCAGATATAGGATTGTGTAGCTCCCATCATAATACATGGCCTGGGGCTGTTTATTTTACAAGAACTACATTGTTTACAAACTTTTTAACATGACAATGCGCTACCCACAGTGGAACTACATAACTGTGCAAAGTTTGTGAAAGTGATGAAAAACCTTATATATGGTTTTCAATGGGGATAGACCATAGCAATCCCTATATACACAGTACTACCGTACTGTGTGATAATGTCAGTCAGTGACACAATGTATGTACTCCTGGACAGTGTATTATTACTGGAGGAGAATGAGCAACTCTGTGTAGTGACATTACTGACAGGACCTGTACTAGCAGTGAAAGTAGTATTTCCAGGTGAGCCTATTCCAGCTGAAGGCACACTCAGTGTGTAGATATCAATGTAGGACACACTGAATGGTGAAGTAGGCTCTGTATACATGGAGGGAACTGCAGTGTCACCTCAACATTCCATACAAAGAACTTGCAGACCTGGTGTGGATCACTTAAATTCACTGAATGTGTAGGGCCAATGTCTCCATCATTCAACACTGTTTCCCTTTCACACTGCAGTTGACTTCTATAGTGAGTGGTAAAACAGTCACTTGTGTTGGGTTCCATGCCATTTGTGAGTTACTAAATTTCCAGCATCACTATCTGCTTGGTATCCTTTGAGAACTGTATATACATATTTTCAATATAAGTGCTACATTATGCCCTTCTCATAGTTTTATATACCTTTTTGGCACTGCTGCCTGCTCTGAGGTAGTCTGATGACTAGCAGTAGTAACAGAAAGAGGAGTTTAGCAGCAAACATGACTCTAACAGTAGAGTAGCCAATAACACACATCCAAGACTTTTCTCCTGTGGTGTCTTTTACAGGGTGCCTGAATCTAGGCTACGCAATTTTATTTTATTTGCTTGTTGCCCCACCCATCACTCTATATATCATGTGATAAAGGTACAACAGCTATAAAGTGTATAGACATTGCAGCATAAATCAATTTGTTTAAGAAACAAAAATTGTTAGTATAATCATAATATGTCTTAGTTTTGTTAAAGAAACAAGGAAAAGTAAGAATAACCTAACTTCATCCCCAGGCTTCTCTCCCTATATATTCTTATTCATAGCCAGTGCTGCTGGACTCTGTACTATCTCATAATATGGCTCCACATTGCTCCTCCCACCTCCTGGCTGATACAGTGGGTTTACATTGCTCTTTCTTGCACCATCACCACTTGTAAACTTCCCTCTCTGTCGGTATACACAGTGGATTATGGCCGGTATGTTGATAGCCACTGAGATAAGCAGCAGTACAGCTAATCCACACACTATGCCCACCAGAATACCTGCAATGTAGTAGTCACATTTGATTAGGCAGTGTAGTGTATGCAATAATTAACCCTCGGCGCGCATGCGCAGCGAGGGTTACGGTACTTGGTCGTGTGTGTGTGTGTGTGTGTGTGTGTGTGTGTGTGTGTGTGTGTGTGTGTGTGTGTGTGTGTGTGTGTGTGTGTGTGTGTGTGTGTGTGTGTGTGTGTGTGTGTGTGTGTGTGTGTGTGCGTGTGTGTGTGTGTGTGTGTCTGTGTGTCTGTCTGTTAAGTCACATCTCACTTCTGGAGCGTCTGTTCGACCAGAAAATACTGTCGTGTACTTAGCGGGCAACGGAGGTCAAAATATTTGTGGGGTTTTCTTTGAAACCACTCCGTTCAAGAGTTATGGCGTGAAACGCAAGCGAAAGAGCCAATATGCTAATTAGATCAAGCCTACTCTGGCTTACCAGCGATCAGGTATTCCTGTTCGATGTACAGCAAAGCACCAGCGGTTACTGCACGAGGGAGTACAAGCACAGGTCCTGCTCCGGTCAAAGCTATAGCGCTTCCAGCAGTGTACAGAACCAACCTTGAGTATCAATCGTACGTGCCTTTCCAGCATTCGCGCACGCGCGTTATAGATTCGCGCACGCGTGGACGCCGAGGGTTCTGCACTTTAGTGCATTCATTATTAATCTCATGCTCAGTTGGCAAGTTCCCTCAGGAAATAGCCACCATACTATTGCCTCTCTCTCACTAGATCTGTTACCATCATCCTAATATGTTATACATGCTTGATCATTTATGAGGGCACACCCACCGAGCGCGCGCAAGCGCGAGGGTCTGGTCGCAAGCCTTTGATTTTGTGCAGTCCAATCAGATTGCAGAACGACCTATTACGGAATACCGACATGTACACGTCATAACCTTAGTCGTGTTTACGCTACGCACGTATGGCACGCCAAGCTTAACAAAACTACAGAGCCTTCCCGACGACTTATTTAGTCGCAACGACGACTCATAAGTCGACTTGACAGTCTTTCAGGACGGCTTACTAACGACGTTTCACAGGCAACATTCAAGTCGACTTGACCGACCTCAAGTCGACTTCCCGACGACTTGCAATTTTCAAGTCGACTTGACAAATCTCAAGTCGACTTCCCGACGACTTACAATTTTTGCTAGATCTACTACACACCTTCCGTGTTCCAAGTCGACTGATTTCCATTCCGGAGTCGACATGCCGACCTGGAGGCACGCCCATTCGCCGAATACACAAAATCTTCCTCTCTGTAGCGTCACGAGATCTATGTGCAGCACAAAAGGTACGTGAATTTAGGCCTAGGATAGTGGTACCAAAAATATATTGTCATGGCATGCAACAATAGCCTCCTTACAACTTATATTAGAGCTGTATATAGACTAAGTATTGTACACGTATATGGGATTTATAACAAGTAAATAAAGGAAATTTGAAAGGAAATATAGATCTAGGAATTGCCTAAAAATGAAAGGAGACAAGATTGGGACATAGACATGTTATGATATATCGACTTAGCCATAATGTTACAGTGATATTTCATGTTTGTGTCCCAATCTTGTCTCCTTTCATTTTATGCAATCCCTCAGTACATCTATATTTCCTCAAATTTCCTTATATATATTTTATATGAGCTATAAATCCCATATACGTGAGGTAGTGTACAATACTTAGTCTAGTATATACAGCTCTAATATAAGTTGTAAGGAGGCTATTGTTGCATGCCATGACAATATACTTTTGGTACCACTATCCTAGGCCTAAACCCACGTACCTTTTGTGCTGCACATAGATCTCGTGACGCTACAGAGAGGAAGATTTTATGTGTATTCGGCGAATGGGCGTGCCTCCAGGTCGGCATGTCGACTCCGGAATGGAAATCAGTCGACTTGGAACACGGAAGGTGTGTAGTAGCAAAAATTGTAAGTCGTCGGGAAGTCGACTTGAGATTTGTCAAGTCGACTTGAAAATTGTAAGCCGTCGGGAAGTCGACTTGAGATTTGTCAAGTCGACTTAAAAATTGTAAACCGTCGGGAAGTCGACTTGAGGTCGGTCAAGTCGACTTGAATGTTGCCTGTGAAACGTCGTTAGTAAGCCGTCCTGAAAGACTGTCAAGTCGACTTATGAGTCGTCGTTGCGACTAAATAAGTCGTCGGGAAGGTTCTGTAGTTTTGTTAAGCTTGGCGTGCCATACGCACGCTCAGGGCTATGTTAGTCATGAAAGTGAGAGAAGCAGTGAGGAGTCCAGCAACAGAACTGGGCTATCCCGAGCTAAAACCAGAGCAGTTAGAAGTTGTGGAGACGTCTGTGAAGGGACGCGATGTGTTTGCTGTACTTCCAACAGGGTATGGGAAGAGTCTCTGCTTCATATCTGCCTTTTGTGTTCGATAAACTGCTGGGTAGAGAAGAACACAGCTCCATTGTAATCAAATAACGATATTCATGAGACGTTATATAATCATAGGCGTGATAATTACATTCCAGCTGAACAAAGGGTTACCAGACCCTCATGCTTACGCGCGTGCTCGGTGGGTGTGGCTCCGCCAGACTAGGCTCAGCCTCACCATTATATGTACAGACACATTCTTCTTGTGGTGGATCTCCTATATTGTGGAAGAAACACATACAATTATTAATTAGTGCTCATTCATTAAAACATCATAGCCACATTACCACGACTACATGTATGTATATACATCACACATAATTTTACCACAGTCACTCTTACAGTTGGTAAACTGTGTCCACATTATTGTTTGATACCTGGACTAATTGATTGATTTGTGTATATTGCATGAATTCGAAGTTAAGGGTGCTGTATGCAGACAATGGTAAGGATATATGGCACGAGAAACAAGGTGCAGTATGAAGCAAGGCAGAGGATAATGGCATTCAACAATAATAACATGCGTAACCCCTCCCTACATCTTTTATTATAGAGTTATGCATGTTATTATTATTCGATGCCATCTTTGCTTTATACTGCACTTTGTTTCTCATGCCATATATCCTTGCTTTTGTCTCCATACAGCACCCATTTTTCTATGTTTTGAGGGCTCACCATCATATGTGGATACACATTCTTCTTTTGGTGAATATCCTATATTGTGGAAGAAACACATATAATTTTACATTATCATGGCTGCATGAACACAACTACATACAATCACACATCACTTTATACACACAAACAATCAATGAGTCTAGGGCTCGAACAATAATGTGGACCACTTTGAATACTATTTACCAACTCTAAGAGTGACTGTGGTAGTGTTTTCCTGCCAGGAGCATGTGTAGTCTCCTGAATCATTTGCAGTAACATTGGTAATAGTGAGTCGAGACACAACCCTCTCAGTAGTGGATATACTGTTACCACTCAGGAGACCAGCATTGGTCACAGTAGTAGTGTATCTACCATTGTGCAGTTCATCTGATCCATGAGTCCACACAGGAGGAGATGAGTCACGAGGATAGCCATAGACCTCACATTCCAATACAGCCTCTGTACTCTCTCCAGTGAATACTGTCACTGGAGACTCAGCTTCAATGACCACTGTATGATGAGTGTTTGTATAGGGAAAAAAAACACAAAGGATAATACGTTACACAGAGCCCATAAAAGTTATCCATAAATGGATAATATACCTGGGAGATTGAGTGTGATCTTTCCAGTAACTGGAGTGGCTTCTCTGCAGTCCACTCCATCAGGACACATTGCATACTGAACTTTACACATGTACTCTCCCTCATCGGAATATTGTAGACCAGATATCTGTAGACTACTGGACTGAGTGTTAGTGGTGTGTGTGATAGTGAATTCATTATCATTGTTCAGTTGTGTCCCATTCTTCCACCACTGCCACTGGTATTGGTAGTCATCAGTAGTAGGACTGGCCACAGAGCAAGTGAGACTGACAGAGTCAGGCTGGCTGAGGTCAGGGGTCACTGTGGCTCCACTGGGTGGGGGGTAGGAGAACATAATGGTTGGTGCTGTGAAAGAGGTTGGAGCTGATGTCGTAGTAGGTGAGCCACAGGATATGGAAGATGGAGGAGTTCCCTCACACAGTTGTATCTCACTGATGAATAGCCAGTCAATGTCTGCACTGGAAATGTGTAAACTGATGAATAGCCGGTAAACATTAGTCAGTGACACAGTGTAAGTATTCCTGGACAGTGTATTAGTATTGGAGGAGAAAGAGCAGCTCTGTGTGGTGACATTACTAACATCATTATTATTAATACCATGACCTGTATATGTACGAGCATTTAAAGTAGTATTTCCAGGTGAGCCTATTCCAGCTGAAGGTATACTCAGTGTGTAGATATCAATGTAGGACACACTGAATGGTGAAAGTAAACTATTCATAGGGAAATGCAGGGTCACTGTGCCATTGTCTCGATGCCACACAAAGAACCTTCGGACCTGGTCTGGATCACTCACATTCACTGATTGTGTAGGTCCAATGTCTCCATCATTCAACACTGACCCTACCATACACAGCAGACCAGTTCTAACAATACAGTTACTTGTGTTGGGCTCAATGCCACTGTAAGCTACTGGAGCTCCAGTATTATCAATTCCACGGTATCCTTTGAGAACTGTAGAGAGATTATTATATGATACAAGTGCCACATTATGGTCATATATACCTCTTTGGCACTGCTGCCTACTCTGAGGTAGTCTAATGACTAGTAGCAGTAGCAGAAAGAGGAGTTTTTTAGCAAACATGACTTCTGTAACAGTAGAGTAGCCAATAACTAGGATCCCAGCCTTCCCTCCTTTTAGTCCCACTCACCCATCACTCTATCATGTGATACAGTCATAGCAGTGTGTATTTTTACTAGTGCTGCAGTGAAATCAATTTGTTTAAGAAACAAAAATGTTATTTATAATAAAAATAACACTTGTTTTATGTCAGACCATTTGTTAAAATGTTGGACCATTTGTTATAATAAACAAAGAAGTTCATTCCCCTCCCCCCCCCCCCCCCCCTCTCTCTCTCTCTCTCTGCATGCACCCTCTAGAACAATAAGAGGACAGAGGATAATTACACAATAGTTATCATACTGAATGACATAACAGAGGGTGTACACATATTTTATATACTAATCATTAATGTGGTTGATTTTGTGTAAGGAGGCTTTGGGGAGTGCAAGCAATAGTTTACACATGAGAAGGGGAGCCTTTGGACAAGGCTAAGCATATTCTAAAGTCTAAGATTTGAGGATAGATACATGACAAGAGCCAATATAGTTGTTGTAAGAGTGACCGTAAGCTTCTATTGTGACAAATACTAGTCAAACTGCAGGCCCGTAGGTAAACCGTACGGCCACTGGGAGTATAGGTAGTGCGCATGCGTTGGCGCGCGGACTTCTGCTTAGCCACGCCCATTTTGCTGCAATATATATACAAATACACAGATATCAAGATTAAATAATAGAGAGGAAGTCACGCGTTTGCGCCTAGTATTAGAGATCTAACTGCTCGGAAAGTAACGTTACGTTTTATTTACTCACGTGATGTAGATATACTTGGTTACAAGCCTTCCCCGTCACTACACCAACAGTTGGCCAGTACCAGCACTTGCCAGCGATGCCTGGTCTTTCTGAATATGCGCTTTCACTCTTTCGCACTAGCAATCTCGCAGCAATAATCTCGTTTTTCGCAGCTATAATCATAAATGTAATCTCGTTTCGCACTAGCAATTTCACAGCTATACATCACGTACGCTTTAGCGAAAGTCACGTTGCTTTCCGTTAATGCTGGGCCCAAACCCGTTTTCGACACTCTCTTCCTCTCTGTTGTTTACTCCTGCAGATACATAACATACACACAATATACTAACTGAGCATGCGCAGTATGCAAGAGGCAAAAACCCATGGCGTGTCGGCCGTGCTGCGTCCTACGGCCTTGAACTGTGAGAATACACCTCAAACTCCAACTTCCAGACAATAGCCCAACTCTTGCATAGCATTCAACCCTATTTCAACTACTAACTGGTCTTGTAATGAATCTCTTTGCTGCAATAGCCACTCTTCATTATAATATCATATACATAACTATACAGCTCCTCACAACAAAATTACAACACAAGTATTCCAAACACTCTAAAATCCAGTTGTGGTGGTAGGTGAGGAGCTGCTGCTGATCTGCCCGTAAGCCTCATTACATTTCATATCTACTGCTCCTGTGTGATGGTCCTTCCCTTACCATTCTGTGGGAGGGATGTGCCCAGGCACGTGTCTAGTCCATTAGCCAATGGGTATATGTTAGGGGGTTGTCACACCACAAGTGTTCCCCTACTATAAATAGTCCCCCCACATCAGTGTGACTTGAACGCTAAGTAGGGTAGCCCTAGCACTAGCTCTAGCCCTAGCCCTAGCCTCTAGCCCTAGCCCTGGTCCCCCCTGGACTAAGTAATGCAAGAGGGGGACCAGTTGTAGCAGCTCTTCTGCCCATAATGGTAGGTAAGTTACAATTGCATTTTTGAGGAGAGTGAACTTTGATCTTTGATTACATTCTACATTATTTTCCCATATGCACATTTCTGGTTTTCGAAATTCTTGGCAAAATTATTCAAGAAAGTGAGAGTATCATGTCCACTAATTAAATGTCTTATGATATAATTATCACTCAGCACCAGATGCCTAACTAAACACACATGCTCAGTATAGAAGTGGATGTGTGCAGTGTAGGAGTCCTTGAGGTGCTCCAGTACTGGACCCTCCAGACTAGTACCAGCTTTACAGACAAAGTAGACCCAAGCAGCATACTGGACTATGTGACTCTCTGCTTCACATCCATAGTAATCAATGTCTGTGTATGAAATTGCTACATTACAGTAAGAAATGGTCTTCATGGCTAACCGTCCATGAATAGGTTGGGCTGTATGTTGGCAGTCTTGTTGTTACCATATATGTATTACACACTCCGGATCCACTATACTAGTTTTGTAATGGCGGACGCTATGGACTTGAACACTGACTCTTTAATAACTGAAATACATCACACAATACATTACACAACTCCCCCTTCAAGTTCTTGTGTCCCACAAGACGATAGCTACTCAGAAATCGGAACACCATATCGGTCCGGAGGTCGTCTGTTTCGAACTGGACGCGTAGACTCCAAGGGGCTGTTAAGGTGGGTGCCAATTGAATCAGATGAGGCAGGGCCGGCGGAGACGGTGGGGCAGGTGGGGCATTTGCCCTACCACTTTTTGGTGGTCCATACAGGAAATGACGTGTGCTATAATTTTTATCCGAGATAGTGAAGTAGGCTAGCTGCGTTCGCAGTCACGCAAAGTAAGCCCGCCAATGCCTTCGTACGCCGCGGCCGCGTAATGCCCTTCGGGTGTGGTAAACACGTCGTGCGCGCGCATGCGCGTCCTTTAGCCCGCATTGCAGTTGCCCTACCACCCTTTGTGGAGCTGCTCCGGCCCTGTGAGGTATAACCTCCAACCGATGTGAGTTCATCTGAAGGTTGTGATTGCACCAGAGCATCCCTATAAGACATTGGCTTTGAGGGACTGTGAACTGTAGGTATACCTTCATCAGGTTCACCATAACAGGGTTTCAAGCGATTACGATGGACAATAATTGATACGGTACTACCAATTAATTGAATTTTATAATTAACAGGGCTTGTTTTGTCCAATACTGTGTAGGGGCCACGCCATAATGAGGATAATTTCTTTGTCCTGCCCAATTTTACTGCAGGTACATGAAGCCAGACTCTGTCACCAACTCTTAGTTCTGAACCTCTGCTCCCCTTGTCATAAACTGTTTTTTGATGTTTTACGCTAGCTGCAATCTTCTCTCGAGCCAGTAAAAAGGCATTCTTGAGGTTGTGATGCAACTCCTGGACATACTGTGGATAACCTACAAGGTCATTTTCATCCACTCGACCGAGCATAACATCAACTGGTAGTCGTGGAGTCCTGCCAAACATGAGATGAAATGGGGTGTAACCAGTGGCTTCATGAATTGCAGAACGGTACGCGAAGAGAACCTTTGAGAGACAGGTGTCCCAATTCTTTTGGTTTTGGTTTACAACCTTTGACAGCATGGCTTCAACTGTACGGTTGAATCTCTCAACCTGCCCATTTCCTTGGGGATGGTAGGCTGAAGTTCTAGTCTTCCCCATTCCCAAAAGTCTGCACATTGTCTTAATGACTTCACTGCAGAGATTGGCACCCTGGTCACTGTGGATATATGCTGGGACCCCATAGCGTGAGATTACCTGGTCAACCAATGTAGTTGCCAGAGTTATCGAAGTTGTGTCTCTCAGGGCAAATGCTTCAACCCATTTTGTAAAGATATCAGTAACCACAAGAATATATTTGTTGCCCTGATCACTGACAGGTAGAGGCCCCATGATATCCCAGGATATTTTCTCAAAAGGCTCTGTGGCTGTCAGAGTTCCTAGAGGTGCAATGGGTTGAGGATTTGGAGGGTTGCGTTTTTGACAGTGAACACATTCCCTGACATATGTCTCAATATCATGTTCATAGCCGGGCCAGTAAAATCTCTCTTTTACTTTACCCACTGTTTTCTTTACGCCTAGGTGCCCAGACAAATCATGTAGTTGCTTCAACACCATGTCTTTCAGACTTAGGGGCACCACAATCTGTGTATAGGCTTTGACACCATTCTCAATGTATTTACGACAGAGAATGCCATCCAATACAAAACACTTTTTTAGCCCTGGATGTGTTGATGGAGGGTATGCTTGATTATGTGTACCTTCTATTACTGGCTTTAATTGTTTGTCAGCTTGCTGGGCTGATCGAATATCTTCTGGGTTGATGAATGTGGGCTGCAGTGTGATAGATGTAACTGAAACAGTCCCATGTTTCTCGTGCTCGACGCTCAAATCGATGGTCCCCCTGCCTCCATCACCATCACCTCCTACACCTTCACCACCAACACCATTCCCATTACCTCCCGCACCTCCATCATCACCAGTTTTGTCTTCATTTCGCACACCATCACCCTGACGATCCACACCATCATCACCATCACCTCCTACACCTTCACCACCACCACTACCAATATCCACAGCATCACCACCTACACCACCATCACCCTGGGGTTTGCGAGACAGAGCATCAGCATCACCATGTATCTTTCCAGGTTTGTACTCAATCTTAAACTGGAACTGTTGTAGAAAGAGCATCCATCGGGCGAGTCGGCCCCCAATATCCTTTAATCCTTTAAGGGCAGTTAGAGGATTATGGTCAGTGATGAGGGTGAAGGGGAAACCATATGGGTATGGATAAAACTCCTTGATAGCAGCTACTGCAGCCAATGCCTCCCGCTCAATGGTAGAGTAGTTACGTTCTGGTTTGTTCAACTGACGACTCCAATATGCAATAACATGCTCATTACCATCCTGCTGTTGGCACAGAACTGCCCCAAGAGCAGTTGCTGAGGCATCTGTGTGCAGAATAAATTCCCGTGAGAAATCAGGGTATGCTAGTATTGGGGGATTGGTGAGATGGTGCTTCAGTTCTTCAAATGCGAGCTGACAATTACTTGTCCAATGGAATCCCTTGGAAGTCTTCCGGGTCAATTGATGGAGTGGTTCGGCGATTTTTGAATAATTCTGCACAAAACGGCGATAGTAATTTGCCAAACCGAGAAACTGTCGAAGTTCCTGGACATTGGTTGGGGGAGGATAAGTTGCAACAGCTTCTATTTTGGCAGGGTTTGGTTTGACACCATCAGCACTCACCACGTGGCCCAAATACTGGACTTCTTTTCTTGCAAAGTGGCACTTACTGAGCTTGAGTTTCAGACCAGCACCCTCCAAACGTTGTAATACAGTGCTCAGCCGCTGTAGGTGATCAGAGAAAGATGTGCTGAAGACAATAATGTCATCGAGATATATCAGACATTCCTGGGATGTTAACCCAGCCAGTACACATTCCATGAGTCTCTGGAATGTAGCTGGTGCATTGGTCAGCCCAAATGGCATTACATTGAATTCAATGTGTCCCTTGGGTGTGGAGAACGCTGTTTTTGCTTTGGCATCTGTAGTGAGTTCAACCTGCCAGTATCCTGATGCTAGGTCAAGGGTTGTGAAGTAGACAGATCCAGCCAGGGAGTCAAGTGTAGCATCAATCCTGGGCAGAGGGTAGGCATCCTGTCGTGTCACTGCATTAATCTTTCTATAATCAATGCAAAACCTCCATGACCCATTCTTCTTGCGCACCATAACAATAGGGGATGACCATGGGCTGGTACTGGGTCGGATAATGCCTTGTTGAAGCATCTTCTCCACCTCATCATCAACGATATGCTTCATGGATTGTGGTAGTCTGCGTAGAGGTTGCCGTATAGGAGATCCAGAGGTTTCAATGTCATGTTTCACAACCCCTGTCCGTCCTACCGGCTCTCCATCACCCACAAAGAGGGTACTGAATGAGTTAAGTAGCTCTAACAGTTCTCTTTGCTCAGTTTGAGACAGCTCTGTTGTTGTGAGATCGATCTGTAGGGGTGTCTGCCTAGCCTTGGTTTCACAGTGACTTTCTTGGATGTTGCTGATCAGTTGTACTTGCCCTATTGGTGTGAAGGTCCCAAGTTTTGTACCTTTGTACACAGTGGTAGCAGTAGGGCTGGCATTTACAACTTGCAGAATAATTTTACATTTTTCTCCCACTCGGGCCAATGTCCTGGCAACAAGGATATACTTCGGTATACCTGTCCTGGTATTCTTCAGGGGCTCAATTAGTCCTTCCTGCCCACATCCTACTTGCACTTCTGCGACCATCTGGGTGATTGAACGAGGAGGTATCACAACTGTGTCTATCATTGAAACCACTTTCTCTGCTTGTGCCAATAGAGGTGGAGATGTTTCATTCAGTGCAATTGAGATTGGCACAGTAATTCGCCGCACTTTTCCCAACACCAAAGTATTAGCTTTACAGTCAATCACAGCACTATGTTCGACCAGGAAGTCAGCACCTAAAATGCACTCCACAGACAGATTTCCCACTACAGTGAATCTGTGTTCAGTTCGAAACTCCCCAAGCACCACAGGAATGGTCAGATTACCTATTACCTGCAGGGGAAGGCCATCGGCTGCAATAGTGTTTTGAGCTTCGTCTTTGGTGATTTCGTTGCGCCAGTGGTCGGTTATAAAATCGTAACGGACCACTGACACGGCAGCGCCTGAGTCGAGTAGAAACCTGGTAGAGATCATGCCCATCTGCCCTCCAACACGAAGCACCGTGTTTACCTTCGAACCAGGTTGGAATAACTGTGGCTGGCGGTTTAGAATCGTCCCGGCCAGCTCCCCGCCATTTGAGCTGGCCCTGCGTAGTTTAACGGACAGTTTCTCCGTATATGTCCCTCCTGGTTGCAACGAAAACATATTACCGGGCGTCGGTTGCGATTATTTCGTCGGACTGAGCCCACTGGTCCAGGAGTCAGAGGTGTGCTGCTGGAACCGGTACGATTTGCAGTACGCTCCGCCGTCAGGGTTGATTCGAGTGCTTCCATTCGCTTGGTCATATCACCAATGGCCTCTTGCAATTTAATCAACTGGTCTTCGGATGGCAATGGTTTTGGCGACGGTTGCACAAGGTTCACTTCTTTGGGGTTCTGCGGGCGACCGCCATCAAACGCCAGTGCATATTCCACTTCGATAGCTCCCTCGATGGCTTCTGCCAAGTCTTCTGGCTTCTTTCGTAGCAGTAGTTGCTGACTTATCGCAGCGCGTAGTCCTGTTAGGAAACGCTGGAGGAGAACGCTCGATTTCGAATCCTCGGAAGGGTAGGCTTGCTTGAACAGTCTCTTTAGATCGTTTGCGAAGTCCTCAACACGCTCATCTGGCCCTTGATCGCGTGACACGAAAGTCCTGGCGGCCACAAGCGGGTCTTCGACACGTCCTGATGCTTTTGCGAGGGCGAGTCTGATCTTGCTGATGTCACCCTTGGTATCGTCGTCAAACTCGGTATAATAATCTACCAGCTTTCCCCGCAGTAGTGTGGGAAGAACAATCAGTTGCTTTGCTGCGTTCCATTCCTTGGCTTTAGCCACCAATTCAAAGCGTGTCCATGCTCTCTTGAAATTTTCTACTGTCAGTTCGGGCAGCGGTATGTCCATTGAACACTGACTCTTTAATAACTGAAATACATCACACAATACATTACAGTTTCATATTGCAAGGGATGGACAGAATAAGCTATAATATGAGAAATTCATTGGATGCCCGTGATCCCACCCATGTGACAGTTTATGTGCTAAAACTAATTGGACCTATGAGCATGTAACTATATACCATGAATTTAGCTAGCTACAGGTTAAGCCATTTAAACATGTGGTATTCATCTACTGTAATGATAATTTATAGTGACTACAGTGTACGTATACTGTTTCTGTGCAATAACATGTACTTTTTCCGTGCAATTATTGCACAGCAAGTGTGCACGTACACTGTAGTTACTATAAAGTACTACTTTACCATGTACATACATTATGTACTCCCTTCAAGTGCTGACTGTGTGAATCAAAGTGTTAGATGTATAAATTGTTTTATGTCATGGTTTCTGTTAAAAAAAACAAGAGAATGTGACTAACTGTTGACGTTTAAGTATTACTGGATATATTACATTGAACAGTGACTTGCAATATCTCATTACCACCTCCTGCATAGCATTCAACCTCAAAATGGAACATTTACTAACTATACTCTTGCAAAACCATTCTTAACTACAATAGCCACACTTCATCACAATGTACCTAACATGGATGTTAACCATACACCATATGTGTGTATACTTTGACCATAACTAGTTGCAACAAAGAATTAAATTGTTAGTCTCAATACACACTTTACAGTACAGATGTACTTCAAAACACTCTAGAGTCCAGTTGTGGTGGTAGGTGAGGAGCTGATGATTTGTAGCTGCCCATAAGCCTCATTACGTTTCATAGCTACTGCTCCTGTGTGATGCTGCTTCTCATCCACTTGCTCATACGTTTGGTCCACATTGTCCCCATCACCTCCACTAACACAATGACACTGTGTCAACTTCCCTCTCAGTTGGCATACACAGTAGATCATGGCCAGTATGTTGATAGTCACTGAGATAAACAGCAGAACAGCTAATCCACTCACTACACTCACTAGAACACCTGCAATGTAGTAGGCAGTGTAGTGTATATATATTATTGCAATCTCATGCTCAGTTAGTAAGCTCCCTCAGGAATATAGCCACCATACTATTGCATGCCTCTCTCTCACTATATATGTAACTGTTTCCATCATCATTATTACATGATCATTATGCAGGCTCACCATCATATGTACAGACACATTCTTCTTGTGGTGAATCTCCTATATTGTGGAAGAAACACATACAATCATTAATTAGTGCTCAATATCATAGCCACATGATCACGACTACATGTATGTACATACATATCACACATCCCTTTATTCACACAAAAAATTAATGAGTTTAGGTATCAAACAATAATGTAGACACAGTTTACCAACTCTAAGAGTGATTGTGGCACTGTTTCTCTTTGTATTGCATGAAGTTAAGGGTACTGTATGCAGACAAAAACATGGCATGAGAAAAAAGTGTAGTACGAAGCAAAGGCAGAGGATAATGGCATCCAACAATTATAACCCTATAATAAAAGATGTAGGGAGGGGTTACTATTGCTGGATGCCATTATCCTCTGCCTTTGCTCATACTGCACCTTTGTTTCTCATGCCATATATCCTTGCCTTTGCCTCCATACTCTTTTTCTATATTTTTGAGGGCTCACCATCATATGTGCAGACACATTCTTCTTTTGGTGAATCTCCTATATTGTGGAAGAAACACATACAATCATACATTACACATCACTCTATGGTAGAGTACACTCTCTATGTCATCCCTACATAGTGTACTGACTCCCTGCTTACACATCACCATATACACATTAATCAATGAGCCTTAGCTCAAACATGGACCATTTTTGAATACGATTTACCAACTATAAGATTGACTGTGGTAGTGTTTGGACCTGCTGCTGGACTCTGTACTATCTCATAATGTAGCTCCACATTGCTCCTCCCACCTCCTGGCTGATACAGTGGGTTCACATTGCTCTTTCTTGCACCACCACCACTTGTAAACTTCTCTCTCTGTCGGTATACACAGTAGATCATGACCAGTATGTTGATAGCCACTGAGATAAGCAGCAGAACAGCTAATCCACACGCTATACCCACCAGAACACCTGCAATGTAGTAATCACACAGTGTAGTGTATGTATTATTGTGATCTCATGCTCAGTTGGTAAGTTCCCTCAGGAAAATAGCCACCATACTCTTGCCTCTCTCTCACTATATCTGTTACCATCATCCTTATATATGTATGATCATTTATGAGGGCTCAGTCTCACCATCATATGTGCAGAGACATTCTTCTTGTGGTGGATCTCCTATATTGTGGAAGAAACACATACAATCATTAATTAGTGTTCATTCATTACAACATCATAGCCACATTACCACGATTACATGTATGTACATAAATCACACGTGCATCACTTTATACAGGAAAACAGTGCCATAGTCACACTTACAGTTGGTAAACTGTGTCCACATTATTGTTTGATACCTGGACTCATTATTTATTGTGTATAGTGCATGAATTCGAAGTTAAGGGTGCTGTATGCAGAAGCAAAGGCAGAGGATAATGGCATTCAACAATGATACAATGTGTAACCCCTCCCTACATCTGTTCTTATAGATTATGGATTCCATTATCCTCTGCCTTTGCTTCATACTGCACCTTAATTGTTTCTCGTGCCATATATCCTTGCCTTTGTCTACATACAGCACCCTTTTTCTATATTTTTGAGGGCTCACCATCATATGTGCACACACATTCTTCTTGTGGTGAATCTCCTATATTGTGGATGAAACACATACAATTACTAATTAGTGCTCATTTATTTATTTTTGTACACAGGTAATGGCAGGGCCTGTTGTTACTTGCACACTATACAATTCACAATAGTCAGTCTATAATTAGGGCATATTTCAAGGGGGCAATAATATTAGAACCCTAATTGTACATTGAACATGACTACATGCAATCACACATCGACTTACACACAATCAATCAATGAGTCTAGGGCTCGAACAATAATGTGGACTACTTTCAATACTATTTACCAACTCTAAGAGTGACTGTGGTACTGTTTCCCTGCCAGGAGCATGTGTAGTCTCCTGAATCATTTGCAGTAACATTGGTAATAGTGAGTTGAGACACAACCCTCTCAGTAGTGGATATACTGTTACCACTCAGGAGACCAGCATTGGTCACAGTAGTAGTGTATCTACCATTGTGCAGTTCATTCTCTTTGCTGCCTCTGTTATAGATTACCAACTGAGCATTTCTTTGGTATTAAAGTGCCGTGCTTAGTTGTTAACATGAAGTTCCAGTTATATAATATGAAGTATTGACATCATCCCTTAGCTAGGTCCATAAGACCAGTTGTATATTAATGTTATTTTGTTCATCATTATGTTCTGCATAGCATTCAACCCTATTTCAACTACTAACTAGTCTTGTAATAGATCTCTTTGCTGCAATAGCCACTCTTCATTACAATATATCTAACATGATATGTACCTGTAACCATAACTATATAGCTGCTCACGACAAAGATACAACAAAGAAGTATCCAAACACTCTAGAGTCCAGTTGTGGTGGTAGGTGAGAAGCTGCTGATTTGTAGCTGCCCATAAGCCTCATTACGTTTCATAGCTACTGCTTCTGTGTGATGCTGCTTCTCATCCACTTGCTCATACATTTGGTCCACATTGTCCCCATCACCTCCACTAACACAGTGACACTGTGTCAACTTCCCTCTCAGTTGGTATACACAGTAGATCATGGCCAGTATGTTAATAGTCACTGAGATAAACAGCAATACAGCCAATGCACTCACTCCACCTACCAGAGTTCCTGCAATGCAGTGATCACATTTAATTGAATGGGCAGTGTTACAGTACAGTAGTGTATATATTGCATGATGAACATCCTCACAACCACTCCATCTGTTATATACCATCATCCTTATGACATGACAATCAATAAGGGCTCACCACATGTTTCTTGTGGTGGATCTCCTATATCATGGAAGAAAAATACACTCATTCAACAATAATATGGTCCACTTTTGAATACTATTTACCAACTCTAAGAGTGACTGTGGTAGTGTTTCCCTGCCAGGAGCATGTGTAGTCTCCTGAATCACTTGGAGATATGCAAAAGATTGTGAGTTGAGACACAACCCTCTCAGTAGTGGATATACTGTTACCACTCAGGAGACCAGCATTGGTCACAGTAGTAGCGTATCTACCATTGTGCAGTTCATCTGATCCATGAGTCCACACAGGAGGAGATGAGTTACGAGGATAGCCATAGACCTCACATTCCAATACAGCCTCTGTACTCTCTCCAGTGAATACTGTCACTGGAGACTCAGCTTCAATGACCACTGTATGAGGAGTGTGTGTATAGGGAAAAACCCACAAGTACAGAGGCTGTATGTACGATAATACAATGTTTCATACCCACAGGAGTTATCGATAATAAATATACCTGGGAGATTGAGTGTGATCCTTCCAGTGACTGGAGTAGCTACGCTATCACTGTAGCGTATGCCGCAGGCGTAGTCGCGCGCGAGCCGTTACATAATAAAGGGGTGTGGCTTTAGGCCGAAGCGCTAGCGCTCGGCACCCCCTTCCTCTAAATCCTGTCTACGCCACTGATGTTAGTCAGTGACACAGTGTACGTACTCCTAGAGATTGTATTAATATGGGAGGAGAAAGAGCAGCTCTGTGTAGTGACATTACTTACAGGACCTGTATTAGCAGTGAAAGTAGTAGTTCCAGCTAGGTGAGCATATTCCAGCTGAAGGTACACTCAGTGTGTAGATATCAATGTAGGACACACTGAATGGTGAAGTATAGTCTCCATGTATAGGGAACTGCAGTCTCACGTGTCCATTCTATACAAAGAACTTGCGGACCTGGTGTCGATCACTTAAATTCACTGAGTGTGTATGTCCAATGTCTCCATCATTCATTTTTCACACTGCGGCTCACTTCTATATATAGTAGCAAAACAGTTACTTATTGTGTTGGGTTCGATGCCATTGTAAGCTACTAACTTTCCAGTAGGACTATCTGCTTGGTATCCTTTGAGAACTGTATACCTATTTTCAATATAAGTGCTACATTATGACCTTGTCATAACCTTCTTGGCACTGCTCTGAGGTAGTCTGATGACTAGCAGCAGTAACATAAAGAGGAGTTTAGCAGCAAACATGACTCTAACAGTAGAGTAACCAATAACACACATCCAAGCCTTCTCTCCTGTAGTGTCTTTTACAGGGGAGGTCCAAGGCCTAGATCTGGGCTGTAAATCAAATAATAAAAATTATAGTTTCTTTGTTTGTTTCCCTAACCACCCATGACTATATCTGTAATATAGTGCTGACAGTGCAGTGTAAATCAGAAACACTAACTAAAAACTTTCTTTGCTGCAATAGCTACAATTCATCACAATGTCCCAAACACTAACATGGATGTGCATACATCATATGTGTCAATTACACACTTCCAAACACTCTAGAGTCCAGTTGTGGTGGTAGGTTAGGAACTGCTGATTTGTAGCTGCCCATAAGCCTCATTACGTTTCATAGCTACTGCTCCTGTGTGATGCTGCTTCTCATCCACTTGCTCATACATTTGGTCCACATTGTCCCCATCACCTCCACTAACACAGTGGCACTGTGTCAACTTCCCTCTCAGTTGGTATACACAGTAGATCATGGCCAGTATGTTGATAGTCACTAACATAAATAGCAGAACAGCTAATCCACTCACTACACTCACTGGAATACCTGCAATGTATATAGTAGTCACATTTGAATAGGCAGTGTAGTGTATGTATTATTGCAGTTTCATACTCATATAGTAAAATTTACTCATATAGTAAAATTTACTCATATAGTAAAATAAGATAGTGTGCCACATCATGTGTTAATTAAAAAACTGGAAAAAATGTCATTCAAATCCAATATTGTAAACTGGATTGTTAACTTCCTAACCAATCGAAATCAGTATGTTGTGGTGAATGGCTCCTCATCCAGTATAGTTCTAGTAGAATCAGGAGTTCCTCAGGGATCTGTTCTAGGTCCCGTTCTTTTTCTGATCTACATTAACGACTTGTTAAATATCCAGGTAAACCAAGACAGCAAAATTATTGCTTATGCAGATGACATCTTACTCTACCACACTATTAATTCTCCAGCAGACTTTTCTACTCTTCAGCGAGGTATTGATATAATAAAGGAATGGTCAGACAGTAACTTTCTTACTCTAAATCAGGCAAAATGCAAATATATGATTATCTCTCGAAAAAGGGAAACTACATTGCCATCACTACCACTTACACTAAATGGATCTGTAATGGAGAGGGTAGAAACTTGCAAATATTTGGGTGTTCACATATCACAAAACCTGTCCTGGAGTACACATGTAAAGTATATCTGTACTAAGGCCAAGAGAATCCTCGGACTACTCTATCGTAAATTCTATAATCATATAACAAGTGAAGCAATGTTACAACTCTATATATCACTAGTTAGACCCCATGTTGAATATGCAGCAACTGTGTGGTCACCTCATCTTCAAAAAGATGTATATGCCCTGGAGTGTGTACAAAAGTTTGCTCTTAGAATGGTGTATCATGCGTGGGGTATGGACTACCATGACTTGATTGGTCTCACAACCATCCCTACTTTGGAAGAAAGAAGAAGAGTAATGAGACTTTGCCTGATATACAAGATACTTAATAATATCTGCTACTTCTCACCAGATACTTTTACATCTAGCACATGTGTTAGCCATCATGCGTCACACTCCATGACACTCCATGAGCCCTTTTGCCGGACTAATAGCTACAAATACTCCTTTGTACCCTTCACCATCAACTTATGGAATAACCTGGACCCAACCTCTGTTTATGCACCTACACTTGCCTGTTTTAAACACCAACTTTCTTACTCATTGTACAACACTTAGTAGTATAGGGGTTCATGTCTAGTATTAGCATAATTGCTATGTACATGTTCTCCTGTCGTATGTACGACATATTATTATAAAAAAAAAAAAAAAAAAAAATTCCTCATACAGGGAATTTGAAATATCTACTGTGCTGTTACCTGTCTCACACTCCATTGGCTCACCATGCTCACAGATGTCTTGTGGTGGTGGTACTCCTAGTGATGAAAGAAAAACAGCACATATAATTATGCAAGTGTAAATAACATGAAACCAAAAAAACAAAGAAACAAGGACAGTATACATGCAGCAAGATGGTATGATAGCATGCAACAATCATAACATGCTTAACCCCATAATAAAAAGATGTAGGGAGGGTTACTTATTGTTGAACACTATAAACTGTATAATTATAGTGTTAATTCACAGGATGATAACTACGGAATGTGTTGCAAGAAGCACAAATATGAAAATAAATTGTTCACATTTCATATCTAGCACAGATGGATACAATTAATCCAGGCTGAAGTGCAGAGTACCTTTGATCATATACCATTCACTATAGACTTACTAATAATTATTGCAATTCTAAGAGTGACTGTTGTACTGTTTCCCTGCCAGGAGCATGTGTAGTCTCCTGAATCATTTGCAGTAACATTGGTAATAATGAGTCGAGACACAACCCTCTCAGTAGTGGATATACTGTTACCACTCAGGAGACCAGCATTGGTCACAGTAGTAGTGTATCTACCATTGTGTAGTTCATCTGATCCCTGAGTCCACACAGGAGGAGATGAGTCATGAGGATAGCCATAGACCTCACATTTCAATACAGCTTGCAATTGTGTGCTCTCTCCAGTGATTACTGTCACTATTTCAATTATCGCTGTATACATATAATCAATATGTGTACAGAGTCATATATACAACAGTAAAATATTTCCATAAAATTAATTTTAAAGGATGTAGGGATATATAATAGTGCCAAAACCAAAGAGACAAGACAAGTGGAGTATGTTTATACATGCAACAATAATAACACTTTACAGTTATAGAAACACTTTTCTACGGCTATAAACATGTCTGTATCTACTGTACATATTGTAATTTTTTGCTGTGGATTTAGAATTTCGCTGTTTTTGAGAGTGCATGTCTTACCACACAAAAATAATTATTTTGTTTAGTACTAGTATCGATCTTATCCTTACACCGTAAGCATTTTACACCTGTATTTACTTGTTTTAAACTTATTTACAGACCTCCTAGGAGTTATCAACAGAACATCTGCCTTGATTAAATATATATACCTGGGAGATTGAGTATGATGCTTCCAGTAACTGGAGTAGCTTCTCTGCAGTCCACTCCATCAGGACACATTACATACTGCACTCTACACATGTACTCTTCCTCACCAGAATATTGTAGACCAGATATCTGTAGACTACTGGACTGAGTATTAGTGGTGTGTGTGATAGTGAGTCCATTATCATTGTTCAGTTGTGTCCCATTCTTCCACCACTGCCACTGGTATTGGTAGTCATCAGTAGGAGGACTGGCCACAGAGCAAGTGAGACTGACAGAGTCAGGCTGGCTGAGGTCAGGGGTCACTGTGGCTCCACTGGGTGGGGGGTAGGAGAGAAGTTGTACACTACACAAAATGAGAGATGAAGGAGTTCCTTCACACAGTTGTATCTCACTGATGAATAGCCAGTCACTGTCTGCACTGGAAAAGTGTAAACTGATGAATAGCCGCAAAACATTAGTCATTGAGACAGTGTAAGTATTCCTGGACAGTGTATTAGTACTGGAGGAGAAAGAGCAGCTCTGTGTGGTGACATTACTTACATCATTATTAGTACCAAGATGTGTCCTAGTAGTGAAAGTAGTAGTTCCAGGTGAGCCTATTCCAGCTGAAGGTACACTCAGTGTGTAGATATCAATGTAGGACACATTGAATGGTAAAAAGATCCTATTTATAGGGAAATGCAGTTTCACTGTGCCATTATCTCGATGCCACACAAAGAACCTGCGGACCTTTTCTGGATCACTCACATTCACTGAGTGTGTAGGTCCAATGTCTCCATCATTCAATACTGACCCTACTTGACAGTGCAGAACAGTTCTCTCACTACTAACATGACAGTTACTTGTGTTGGGCTCAATGCCATTGTAAGCTACTGGAGCTCCAGTATTATCAATTCCACGGTATCCTGTGAGAACTGTATGAAAATTTATGATGCAAGTGCTACATTATTAATTTTATGCTCATATACCTTGTTGGCACTGCTGCCTACTCTGATGTAGTCTAATGACTAGTAGCAGTAACAGAAAGAGGAATTTTATGGCAAACATGACTTCTGTAACAGTAGAGTAGCAGATTCCAGCCTTTCCTCTTTTAGTCCTACTCACCCATCACTCTATCATGTGATACAGTCATAGCAGTGTGTATTATTACTAGTGCTGCAGTGAAATCAATTTGTTTAAGAAACAAAAATGTTATTTATAATAAAAATAACACTTGTTTTTATGTCAGACCATTTGTTATAATAAACAAAGAAGTTCATCCCCAAGCCCCTCCCTCTCTCTGTATGCACCCTCTAGAACAATAAGAGGACAGAGGAAAAATTACACAATAGTCATCATACTGAATGACATAACAGAGAGTGTACACATATTTTATACAAGTAAATAAAAAATTTAGGAAATTTGAAGTGTAATATAGGGATTGCATAAAAATGAACAGAGACAAGATTGGGACACAGATATGCTATGTACATCAACGTACCTCATGTACATTGATGTATATAGCATGTCTGTGTCCCAATCTTGTCTCTGTTCCTTTTTATGCAATCCCTATATTACACTTCAAATTTCCTAAATTTTTTTATTTACTTGTCTCTTGTCATTTGTTTACGATTGTAAGCAATAATTCTCATTATCCATAAACGTCTGGCCAAGTATTGCTATACTCTGAGCTACTGTATAAATGTGTGATTAGTAGGGCGTGGTTTGGTTGCAAGCTATAAGCGGCTGCTTACACTTACAAATACTAGAGCAAACTTGTACTATCAGTCACTAGCGCTTTGGCTTGGTGGTATCGTGGTAGAAGAGCGTGCACGTGCCGTTTCATCAGCGGACAGTATATAAGCTTACCGGATACGTACATATACGTAGAGGCACAATGTACGCGTGTGCAGTGTTCTGAGGGTGAGAGAACAATATACATGTACATGTATTGCATTGAGAGGAGTGTTAACATCAGTATTACAAGAATCACAAGGGTTAATAACATATGATTTTGTTATGTTGCTATTAGCGATGATACACATGCTGACTTTCAGGTTGATGGTTACCATGGTTGCTGATACATTGCTGGGAGAGATAACGATCAGTAATACAAGAACTACAAGGGTTAACAATATTATATCTCTATTCCCCAGTAAGTAATGATATCTTTCCACATGCAAAGATTCAAGTTCATTGATTTTATGGTTATTGAGGTACGCTTCTTCAAGAAGAAGAAGAAGAAGAAGATGAAGAAGAACATGGACAAAATGTAGAAAGCCCTTTTGAGATATTACGCGTATCTTACATCTCAGATCAACCAATTTTTGTTTCATGGTTATTTTTCACACATTCTTCACCTTGATTTCATTAAAAGTGAAATCAACTTCAAATTGAAAGTGAAAATGAAGAATATCCTTATATATGGTTTTCAATGGGGATAGACCATAGCAATCCCTATATACACAGTACTACCGTACTGTATGATACTAATCATTAATGTGGTTGTGGTTTTGTGTAAGGAGGCTTTGGGGAGTGCAAGCAATAGTTTACACATGAGAAGGGAAGCCTTTAGACAAGGCTAAGCATATTCTAAAGTGACCTGAGGATAGATACATGACAAGAGTATAGTTGTTGTAAGAGTGACCATGAGCTTCTATTATGACAAATACTAGTCAAACTGCAGGCCCGTAGGAAACCACTACCGCAACTGGGAGTAGGTAGTACGCATGCGCGCGAGCGAAAATTATTGCTGACAGCGTCCACTTTTGCTTAGCCACGCCCATTTTGCTCCAACTGAGTATGCGCTTTCACTCTAGCAATCTCGCAGCTATAATCTCATTTTTCGCAGCTATAATTTCGCAGCTATATATAATCTCGTTTCGCACTAGCAACACGTAGCTGTGCGCTTTAGCGAAAGTCACGTTGCTTTCCGAGCAGTTAATACTAGGTCCAAAACGCGTTTTCGACACTCTCTTCCTCTCTGTTATTTACTCCTGCAGATACATGTATATAATTATACACACAAACTTCAATAATATTCATAGCAGTGACCCAGAGGGCATATGCAGTGTATTACAGAAAAAAATATGATATAGAGTCTACTATGAACAGATACATGTAAAACACATTTTGATGAGATAAAGACATGCAGAGTCTATGGCTAAGCACTGAAATCAACATTCCATAAAGAGTGACAGTTTGACATTTTTGAACACACATCAAAAATGGAGTCAGAGTTTCCCTCACCAATATACTAACTGAGCATGCGCAGTATGCAAGAGGCAAAACCCCATGGGCGCGCCGGCCGTGCTGCATCCTACGGCCTTGAACTGGGAGAATACACCTCAAACTCCAACTTCCAGACAATAGCCCAACTTCCATTACCTTTCTTAGAGTACTGTCAATGATCAAAATAACTTCACCAATTAATTTATGTCAATTTTATTGTACATCACCAGTCTCCCATAAACCAAGTGCCTAGCGTACATGCACAGTGTGTAGAGGTGGAGGTATAAGAATCCTTATTACTGGCCCTTTTTGACTAGTACAGGCCAAAGGCTATACAGATACACTTTGTATTTCACATGGTTTGATTCAGGGGCTGTCAATATTGGAGCAGACTTGCAATCACACATACCGAATATCCTTTTTACGCTTATTTCATCATCCTACATATGACCATTTCTTTGGTATTAAAGTGTCGTGGTTCTTAGTTGTTAACATAAAGTTCCAGTTATCTAATATGAACTATTGACATCATCCCTTAGCTAGGTCCATAAGACCAGTTGAATATTAATATTACTTTATATATGTCTAGCTTGAAGCTAGTCATAATGATCCTGTATAGCATTCAACCCTATTTCAACTACTGACTGGTCTTGTAATAGATCTCTTTGCTGCAATAGCCACTCTTCATTACAATATATCTAGCATGATATATACCATAACTATATAGCTCCTGACGACAAAATATGACACAGAAGTACTCCAAACACTCTAGAGTTCAGTTGTGGTGGTAGGTGAGGAGCTGCTGCTGATCTGCACATAAGCTTCATTATGTTTCATAGCTACTGCTCCTGTGTGATGGTGCTTCTCATCCACTTGCTCATACATTTGGTCCACATTGTCCCCATCACCTCCACTAACACAGTGGCACTGTCAACTTCCCTCTCAGTTGGTATAATTAATAATATCTCTTTTATATACTATGTGAGATATAGATAACATATATAAGTTAGACAGCGAGTTCATGAAATCTACGTGATTTAGAAGGCCGAGGGCCTGGGCTGTAGCGTCCGAGCGTAGCGAGGACGCTACTAAGGCCCCGAGGCCTTCTAAATCACGTAGATTTCATTGGACGAGCCTGTCTAACTTATTTAGAGCGACACGCACGAAACTGACACAAATAACTGCTTACCGCTTTCGCTCAACGAAACGATGGAAGTGTTCTGCGAAGACATGACAGATGATGCGCACGTGGCTTATTGACCACGCTTCCAAAGGTACCGCGTTGTAGCTAACCGGCTTAGCAAGCGGTACGCCGTGTTTGAACTTACAGAAAGCTATGGACGCGTTGCTACGGTTGATCTTGTAAGATATGTATGATAATCTACATCACTTGTATGATTTCTGATAATAATCTACATACAATTTAGTAACTCGAACCGAGTTACTACGAGATTTAGTAATCTAGCTATAGACAGTGACTGAGCTCTAACTTCTCATATTTACCATTTATGCTGATTTCTATGATCATATCCACACTTCTGGGTTTCCAAATTCATCATATGTCCACTAATATTGTCCTACACCACTAAATGTTAGTGCATAGCTATCTGATGCCTAACACACATGCTCAGTATAGAAGTGGATGTGTGCAGTGTAGGAGTCCTTGAGGTGCTCCAGTACTGGACCCTCCAGACTAGTACCAGCTTTACAGACAAAGTAGAGCTGAGCAGCATACTGGACTATGTGACTCTCTACCTCACCTTCATAGTAGTCAATGAACACACCTGTGTACATGTATGGGAAGTATGTGTATACTAAATGACAAAGTGTAAAAACATTTTCACTAAAATGTTGAAGGATTGAAGTGCCAAAAAGTATAGAATCAAGGTCAAAGTGCAGCATGCATGCAGACAAAGGCAGGGGATGATAGCATGCAACAATCATAACATGCGTAACCCCTTTTAGTATTTACAGATGTAGGGATTAAAGTTTATGTATTGTTGGATATATTGCATTGAACAGTGACTTGCAATATCACATTATCACCTCCTGCATAGCATTCTACCCCAAAATGGATCATTTACTAACTATACTCTTGCAACAATATTCTTCACTACAATAGCTACAATGTACCTAATATTATGTAGATGTACATAAACCATATGTGTGTATACTTTGATCATAACTAGTTGCAACAAAGAATTGTGTATTGTGTTAGTCTCAATAGTACAGAAGTACTTCAAAACACTCTAGAGTGCAGTTGTGGTAGTAGGTGAGAAACTGCTGATTTGTAGCTGCCCATAAGCCTCATTACGTTTCATAGCTACTGCTCCTGGTGAGAAGCTGCTGACTTGTAGCTGTCCATAAGCCTCATTACGTTTCATAGCTACTGCTCCTGTGTGATGCTGCTTCTCATCCACTTGCTCATACATTTGGTCCACATTGTTCCCATCACCTCCACTAACACAGTGACACTGTGTCAACTTCCCTCTCAGTTGGTATACACAGTAGATCATGGCCAGTATGTTGATAGTCACTGAGATAAACAGCAGAACAGCTAATCCACTCACTATACTCACCAGAACACCTGCAGTGTAGTAGGCAGTGTAGCATATATATTATTGCAATCTCATGCTCAGTTAGTAAGCTCCCTCAGGAAAATAGCCACCATACTCTTGCATGCCTCTCTCTCACTAGATATGTAACTGTTTCCTTCATCCTTATACATGATCATTATGCGGGCTCACCATCATATGTACAGACACATTCTTCTTGTGGTGGATCTCCTATATTGTGGAAGAAACACATATAATTATTAATTAGTGCTCATTCATTACATTATCATGGCCACATGAACATGACTAGATGCAATCACACATCACTTTATACACACAAACAATCAATGAATCCTGGGCTCGAACAATAATGTGGACCACTTTGAATACTAGTCCAGGTATCAAACAGTAATGTGGACACAGTTTAGCTAACAAACTCTAAGAGTGACTGTGGCACTGTTTCCCTTTATATTGCATGAAGTTAAGGGTGCTGTATGCAGACAAAGGCATGGCATGAAGAAAAAAGTGCAGTACAAAGCAAAGGCAGAGGATAATGTCATCCAACAATAATAACATGCGTAACATCTCCCTACATCTTTTATTATAGGGTTACGCATGTAATTATTGTTGGATGCCATTATCTTCTGCCTTTGCTTCATACTGCACCTTGTTTCTCATGCCATATATCCTTGCCTTTGTCTGCATATAGCACCCATTTTTCTATATTTTTGAGGGCTCACCATTATATGTGCAGACACATTCTTCTTTTGGTGAATCTCCTATATTGTGGAAGAAACACATACAACATTATCATGGCCACATAAACACAACTACATGCAATCACACATCACTTTATACACACAAACAATCAATGAGTCCAGGGCCCAAACGATAATGTGGACCACTTTGAATACTATTTACCAACTATAAGAGTGACTGTGGTACAGTTTCCCTGCCAGAAGCATGTGTAGTCTCCTGAATCATTTGCAGTAACATTGGTAATAGTGAGTTGAGACACAACCCTCTCAGTACTGGATATAGTGTTATCACTCAGGAGACCAGCATTAGTCACAGTAGTAGTGTATCTACCGTTGTGCAGTTCATCTGATCCATGAGTCCACACAGGAGGAGATGAGTCACGAGGATAGCCATAGACCTCACATTCCAATACAGCCTCTGTACTCTCTCCAGTGAATACTGTCACTGGAGACTCAGCTTCAATGACCACTGTATGAGGAGTGTTTGTATAGGGAAAAATCCACAAGGGATAATATGTTGCACAGAGCCCAAAAGAGTTATCCATAAGTGGATAATATACCTGGGAGATTGAGTGTGATCCTTCCAGTAACTGGAGTAGCTTCTCTGCAGTCTACTCCATCAGGACACATTACATATTGCACTCTACACACGTACTCTCCCTCATCAGAATATTGTACACCAGATATCCCTAGACTACTGGACTGAGTGTTAGTGGTAAGTGTGATAGTGAGTCGATTGTCATTGTTCAATTGTGTCCCATTCTTCCACCACTGCCACTGGTATTGGTAGTCATCAGTAGGAGGACTGGCCACAGAGCATGTGAGTTTAACAGAGTCAGGCTGGCTGAGGTCAGGGGTCACTGTGGCTCCACTGGGTGGGGGGTAGGGAAGAGGTTGTACACTACACAAGATGGAAGATGGAGGAGTTCCCTCACACAGTTTTATCTCACTGATAAATAGCCAGTTAATGTTTGCACTGGAAAGGTGTAAACTGATGAATAGATGGGAAATATTAGTCAGTGACACTGTGTAAGTATTCCTGGACAATGTATTAGTACTGGAGGAGAAAGAGCAGCTCTGTGTGGTGACGTTACTCACATCATTATTAGTACCAGGATGTGTCCTAGCGAAAGTAGTAGTTCCAGGTGAGACTATTCCAGCTGAAGGTATATTCAGTGTGTAGATATCAATGTAGGACACATTAAATGGTAAATCGTGAGTATTTTTAAAGAACTGCAGTCTCACTGTGCCATTATCTCGATGCCACACAAAGAACCTGCGGACCTGGTCTGGATCACTCACATTCACTGAGTGTGTAGGTCCAATGTCTCCATCATTCAACACAGACCCTACTTGACACAGCAGAACAGTATCTCCAGTAACAAAACAGTTACTTTTGTTGGGCTCAATGCCATTATAAGCTAATGTATTTTCATCTCCACGATATCCTTTGAGAACTGTATGAAAAAGAGATTACTATATGATACAAGTGCTACATTATATGCTCATATATACCTCTTTGGCACTGCTGCCTACTCTGAGGTAGTCTAGTGACTAGTAGCAGTAACAGAGAGAGGAGTTTAGCAGCAAACATGACTTTTGTAACAGTAGAGTAGCCAATAACTAATATTCCAGCCTTCCCTCTTTTCAGTCCCACTCACCCATCACTCTATCATGTGATACAGTCATAGCAGTGTGTATTATTACTAGTGCTGCAGTGAAATCAATTTGTTTAAGAAACAAAAATGTTATTTATAATAAAAATAACACTTGTTTTATGTCAGACCATTTGTTATAATGAACAAAGACGATGAAGTGAATGACATAACAGAGGGTGTACACATATTTTATATGCTAATCATTAATGTGGTTGATTTTGTGTAAGTAAATAAAACACCAATTAATTCATGTCAACACATATCAACTTTATTGTACATCACCAGTCCCCACATAAATTACTCTGGCACCAAGTGTCTAGCACACTTACTGGGCCTTTTTGACTAGTACAGGCCAAAGGCTGTACAGATACATTTTGTATTTCATATGGTTCGATTCGGGGGGCGGAGTGGGCCTGCAATTGCACATACCGAATATCCTTTTTACGCGTATTTCATCATCCGATTTTTTGGTAGTTGTTAAAACATAAAGTTCCAGTTACATAATATGAAGTATTGACATCATCCCTTAGCTAGGTCCATAAGACCAGTTTATATTAATGTTACTTTGTTCATCATTATGTCTACCTCTTGCATAGCATTCAACCCTATTTCAACTACTAACTGGTCTTGTAATAGATCTGTTTGCTGCCACTCTTCATCAGAGAGTCGGTAGACTCTCTATGTAGGGATGGCGCCGACACGGACACGCCCATTTACCAGATGAAACGGCTCATAGCTCCTGAACGCTACAGTTATAAGCCTTTTCAGACATATAACAAGGCTCTACGAGTGTTTCTCTATCATATAAGACCCTCAAAGTATGTAAAATACACGTATACAATGACATACGGAAACTGCCACACCTCCGTTTTTGAAATTTTTTTCATCACCATCTTCTTCTTCTTCAAACGGTCTACCTCAAAATTGACAAACGCACTCACCTTTATTTTAGCATAAAACGATTCCTTTCTCTCCGGTGCATGATCCTAGGCCAACAAAATCGTCGTAGGATCCCTCTCGCATGAGAACGACAAGGATTTACGAGCACTTCCGTATAGTCGGACGCAATTTCCTCGTTGATTGCATATTTGTGATGTGATCACTCATGCGCTATTAGACGATCGCGCCTGCGTCAACATAATATGCGCAGCCCTCTGCATTTACAAGTAATAAAAAATTTAGGAAATTTGAAAGGAAATATATACATATATATATAATATCTGCACGTAAAATTTAGGAAATTTGAAAGGAAATATAGGGATTGCATAAAAGGAAAGGAGACAAGATAATGTTACGTTGATATATCATAACATGTCTGTGTCCCAATCTTGTCTCCTTTCCTTTTTATGCAATCCCTATATTTCCTTTCAAATTTCCTAAATTTTACTCTCTACTACGTGCAGGAAGTGCAGTGTCACCTCTCCAGTCAATACAAAAAACTTGCGGACCTGGTGTGGATCACTTAAATTCACTGAGTGTGTAGGTCCAATGTCTCCATTATTCAACACTCTTCCTTTTTCACATTGCAGTTGACTTCTATAGTGAGTAGTTAAACAGCCACTTGTGTTGGGTTCGATGCCATTGTAAGTTACTAAATTGGTATCCTTTGAGAACTATATATACATATTTTCAATATAAGTGCTACATTATGCCTTCTCATAGTTTTATATACCTTTTTGGCACTGCTGCCTGCTCTGAGGTAGTCTGATAACTAGCAGCAGTAACAGAAGAGGAGTTTAGCAGCAAACATGACTCTACAAAATACACATCCAAGCCTTTTCTTTTGCAGGGTGCCTGAATCTAGGCTACACAATTTGTATTATTTGCTTGTTGCCCCACCCATCACTCTATATATCATGTGATAAAGGTACAACAGCTATAAAGTGTATAGACATTGCAGCATAAATCAATTTGTTTAAGAAACAAAAATTGTTAGTTAATATAATCATAATATGTCTTAGTTTGTTAAAGAAACAAGGGAAAGTAAGAATAACCTAACTTCATCCCCAGACTCCTCTCCCTATATATTCTTAATTCATAGCCACTGCTGCTGGACTCTGTACTATCTCATAATGTAGCTCCACATTGCTCCTCCCACCTCCTGGCTGATACAGTGGGTTCACATTGCTCTTTCTTGCACCACCACCACTTGTCAACTTCCCTCTCTGTCGGTATACACAGTAGATTATGGCCAGTATGTTGATAGCCACTGAGATAAGCAGTAGTACAGCTAATCCACACGCTATACCCACCAGAACACCTGCAATGTATTAGTCACATTTGATTAGGCAGTGTAGTGTATGTAATATTGCAATCTCGTGCTCAGTTGGTAAGTTCCCTCAGGAAAATAGCCACCATACTCTTGCCTCTCTCTCACTAGATCTGTTTCCATCATCCTTATACATGCATGATCATTTATGAGGGCTCAGACTCACCATCATATGTACAGACACATTCTTCTTGTGGTGGACTTCCTATATTGTGGAAGAAACAAATACAATCATTTTTAAAACTGGTGGAATGCTAAGCATTGTTGGAGTGCGCACGCAAAAGTAGAAGCACGTACAGCATTACGGTATGTACAGTGCGGGTTACATATCAGAGTCGGTAGACTCTCTATGTAGGGATGGCACCGACGCGTCCATTAAGCCTTAACAAAAACAACGACTCAGAACTCTCAAACGCGGCTGTTCTAAGCCTTTTCAGACGCACAGCCTGCTCTACGAGTGTTTTTATACACGGTAAGACTCTCAAAGTTGGTAAAATCCACCGCTACAACGGTACACTGAAATTCCTAAAACGCCGATTTCTTCATCAACCTCTTCAAACGGTCTACCTCAAAATTGACAAACGCGCTCACCTTTGTTTTAGCATAAAACGATTCCTTTCTCTCCGGTGCATGATCCTAGGCCAACAGAATCGTCGTAGGATCCCTCTCGCACGAGAATGACAAGGATTTACGAGCACTTCCGTATAGTCGGATAGTTGATTGAATATTTGTGATGTGATCACTCATGCGCTATTAGACGATCGCGCCTGCGTCAACAATATATGCGCAGCCCTCTGCTCTAAGTAAACTCGAAGTAGACAGGATGTAGATTATTTTCCTAGTCACGTCTTACTACTGATTTACACTGACAATAATATTTCCTTATGATCAAATAGTGGTATGTTGTATTTTATTTTAAGTTCTGGAATATGACAATATTCTTGTTGCAACAGTATAGTAACAAGTAGGAAAAAATGGTGAAACAAGTGTAAAAAACATTTCATTAAAATGTTGAAGGATGTAGGGATGGTAGTGCCAAAAACTAAAGAAACAAGATTGTAATAACCCGAGTGGTTCACAGTGAACAACTGATATGATCATACACAACTTGTGTATACATATGCAGGAAATGATGAAAACCCATGTGGAAATTGCATGCAACAATAACAACATGCGTAACCCCTCCCTACATTTTATTTCGTGGGGTTACGCATGTTGTTCTTGTTGCATGCAATTTCCACATATCAGTTGTTCACTGTGCACAACTCCGGTTATTACAGTCTTGTTTCTTTAGTTTTTGGCAAACGCGGGGTAGGATAATGTACAGCTAGATATGACTCCAAAACATATTAGTTGTGAGTTTGAAAGCTTAACTATGAGGCACTATGAGGCTTTTTGTAAGACGATGACGTCAATTTCACACTTCCATCCCTACATTAGAGCGTCTACTGACGCTCTGATATAGAGAGAGAAATCGCCCATTCACATCATTAGGAAGGCTCGCTCCGCTCGCCAATTAGTGTTTGTTCATTACAACATCATAGCCACATTACCACGACTACATGTATGTATATAAATCACACAAAACTTGAAACAGTACCACAGTCAATCTTACAGTTGGTAAATTGTGTCCACATTATTGTTTGATACCTGGACTAATTGATTGTGTAAAGGGTGCTGTATGCAGACAAAGGATATATGGCATGAGAAACAAGGTGCAGTATGAAGCAAAGGCAGAGGATAATGGCATCCAACAATAATACAATGCATAACCGCTCCCTACATCTTTTATTATATGTCGTTATTTGTTGGATGCCATTATCCTCTGCCTTTACTTCATACTGCACCTTGTTTCTCATGCCATATATCCTTGCCTTTGTCTGCATACAGCACCCTTTTTCTATATTTATGAGGACTCACCATCATATGTGCAGACACATTCTTCTTTTGGTGAATCTCCTATATTGTGGAAGAAACACATACAATTATTAATTAGTACACCTTTATTACATTATCATGGCCACATAAACACGACTACATTCAATCACACATCACTTTATACACACAAACAATCAATGAGTCCAGGGCTCGAACAATAATGTGGACCACTTTGAATAGTATTTACCAACTCTAAGAGTGACTGTGGTACTGTTTCCCTGCCAGGAACATGTGTAGTCTCCTGAATCATTTGCAGTAATATTGGTAATAGTGAGTCGAGACACAACCCTCGAAATGGTGGATATACTGTTAACACTCAGGAGACCAGTATTGGTCACAGCAGTAGTGTTATCACTCAGGAGACTAGTATTGGTCACAGTAGTAGTGTATCTACCATTGTGTAGTTCATCTGATCCATGAGTCCACACAGGAGGAGATGAGTCACGAGGATAGCCATAGACCTCACATTCCAATACAGCCTCTGTACTCTCTCCAGTGAATACTGTCACTGGAGACTCAGCTTCAATGACCACTGTATGAGGAGTGTTTGTATAAGGGAAAAACCCACAAAGGATAATACATTACACAGAGCCCATAGGAGGTATCTATAAATGTATAATATACCTGGGAGATTGAGTGTGGTCCTTCCAGTAACTGGAGTAGCTTCTCTGCAGTCAACTCCATCAGGACACATTACATACTGCACTTTACACATGTACTCTCCCTCATCAGAATATTGTACACCAGATATCTGTAGACTACTGGACTGAGTGTTAGTGGTGTTGGTGATAGTGAGTCGATTGTCATTATTCAGTTGTGTCCTATTCTTCCACCACTGCCACTGGTATTGGTAGTCATCAGTAGGAGGACTGGCCACAGAGCATGTGAGACTGACAGAGTCGGGCTGGATGAGGTCAGGGGTCACTGTGGCTCCACTGGGTGGGGGGTAGGAGAGAAGTTGTACACTACACAAGATGGAAGATGGAGGAGTTCCTTCACAGAGTTGTATCTCACTGATGAATAGCCAGTCAATGTCTGAACTGGAAAAGTGTAAACTGATGAATAGATTGGAAATATTAGTCAGTGACACAGTGTAAGTATTCCTGGACAATGTATTAGTACTGGAGGAGAAAGAGCAGCTCTGTGGAGTAACGTTACTCACATCATTATTAGTACCACGATGTGTCCTAGTAGTTCCAGGTGAGCCTATTCCAGCTGAAGGTATATTCAGTGTGTAGATATCAATGTAGGACACATTGAATGGTAAATCGTGACTATTTTTAAAGAACAGCAGTCTCACTGTGCCATTATCTCGATGCCACACAAAGAACCTGCGGACCTGGTCTGGATCACTCACATTCACTGAGTGTGTAGGTCCAATGTCTCCATCATTCAACACTGACCCTACTTGACACAGCACAACAGTACCACTAGTAACAAAACAGTTACTTTTGTTGGGCTCAATGCCATTATAAGCTACTGGAGCTAATATATTTTTAGCTCCACGATATCCTTTGAGAACTGTATGAAAATGAGATTACTATATGATACAAGTTCTACATTATATGCTCATATATACCTCTTTGGCACTGCTGCCTACTCTGAGGTAGTGTAATGACTAGTAGCAGTAACAGAAAGAGGAGTTTAGCAGCAAACATGACTTCTGTAACAGTAGAGTAGCCAATAACTAAGATTCCAGCCTTCCCTCTTTTTAGTCCCACTCACCCATCACTCTATCATGTGATACAGTCATAGCAGTGTGTATTATTACTAGTGCTGCAGTGAAATCAATTTGTTTAAGAAACAAAAATGTTATTTATAATAAAAATAACACTTGTTTTATGTCAGACCATTTGTTGAATGAACATTTTATGTCAGACCATTTGTTATAATAAACAAAGAAGTTCATCCACAAACCTCCCTTTCTCTCTGCATGCACCCTCTAGAACAATAAGAGGACACCACACAATAGTCATCATACTGAATGACATAACAGAGGGTGTACACATAATTTATATACTAATCATTTGTGGTTGATTTTGTGTAAGGAGGCTTTGGGGAGTGTAAGCAATAGATTACACATGAGAAGGGGAGCCTTTGGACAAGGCTAAGCATATTCTAAACTGACCTGAGGATAGATACATGACAAGAGTCAATATAGTTGTTGTAAGAGTGAACATGAGCTTCCATTATGACAAATAACCAGGAAACCAGTACGCAACTGGAAGTAGTGCGCATGCGCGCGAGCGAAAATTATTGCCGACCGCGTCCACTTTTGCTTAGCCACGCCCATTTTGCTGCAACAAAACTCAATATAAAATTGAATAGACAGATATCAAGAATAAATAATAGAGAGGAAGACCTTGTCGAACACGCGTTTGCGCCTAGTATTAGAGATCACATTTATGAGAAGCTGAGTAGTATACTGATATTTTCAGACCAACAATGGGGGCAGATCCACAACAGGAGCTATACTTTCAGCAGTGCAGGAATGGCACGGTCACTTGGATGGTGGTGCTGAACTGCAACCTATATTCTTTGATCTCCAAAGAGCTTTTGACACCGTTCCTTATGTGAAACTAATTACTAAGCTATCTTTTCTTGATATACCTTCACACCCTTGTTGCATGGATCTCAAGCTATCTCTACAGTAGATGCCAACAAGTTGCTGTTTCTGGTGTTGTATAATCCTTCGTTGATGTCACATCAGGTGTACCTCAAGGGTCAGTATTAGGTCCTCTATTATCTTTGATGGTCTTGCAGAGTTATCTCTTCACAGCAGTAAGTTGCAATTGTTTGCTGATGATGCGCTAATGTAGAGAACTGTTCAGAATTCTTCTGATGCCCAGGATTTACAGACTGATATCAACTTATTCGTTCAATGGATAGCTAATAATAATCTGAAACTTAACATAAATCACTTCTATTGTCCAGCAGTATTTACCAAAGAGTGACTATATATTTGTGATCAATGGTCAACCTCTGGAGAGAGTACAGTCCTACAAATATCTGGGGGGGTTATATCTCTTCTAATCTATCTTGGGATGACCATATAACTCAGATATGTTCAAGAGCTAAGAGACAAATGGGTGTGCTTTACCGTCGCTTTTATCATGGTTGCTTACCTGTCACATTGAACCTTCAGGCATTAAAGATGTGCTATTTGTGTAAGCTTATCCATGAGTTGGTATTTTTACCAAATTGTCCTATTCGTTACAAACAAAACTGTCAACACGATCTAGCACCCACACTATCCATGTTCCATTTGCTCATAGTAATGGATACTACTTCTATTTTTGTGATGCTCCACGGCAATGGAACAATCTACCTGCAGAAGTTGTTTCATCCTCATCTCAGTCATCTTTTAAAAGGGCATGTTATTCTACTTTACTTAATTAATTGTATATTTTTTCTGGGTTTCTTATTTTGGGTACATGCATTGCATTAGCTAATAGCTATTAATGTATCCTATGTCTTGTACATGAATGATTATAGACAAAATATCTAACAGCTCGGAAGGTAACGTGACTTCAGCTTTATTAACCCCCGGCGCGCATGCGCAGGAGGGTTACGGTAGTTGGGTCTGTGTGTGTGTGTGTGTGTGTGTGTGTCTGTCTGTCTGTCTGTTAAGTCACATCTCACTTCTGGAGCGTCTGTTCGTCCTGAAAATGCTGTCGTGTACTCAGCGGGCAACGGAGGTCAAAAAATTTGTGGGGTTTTCTTTGAAACCGCTCCGTTCAAGAGTTATGGCGTGAAACGCAAGCGAAAGAGCCAATTGCTAATTAGATCTAGCCTACTCTGGCTTACCCGCGATCAGGTATTCCTGTTCGATGTACAGCGAAGCACCAGCGGTTACTGCACGAGGGAGTACAAGCATGCGTACTGCTCCGGTCAAAGCTATAGCGCTTCCAGCAGTGTACAGAGCTAACCTTGAGTTTCAATCGCACGTGCCTTTCCAGCATCCGCGCACGCTCACAACCACTCTATCTGTTATCTCTATCTTATGACATGACAATTAATAAGGGCTCACCACATGTTTCTTGTGGTGGATCTCCTATATCATGGAAGAAAACACACTCATTCAACAATAATATGGTCCACTTTTGAATACTATTTACCAACTGTAAGAGTGACTGTGGTACTGTTTCCCTGCCAGGAGCATGTGTAGTCTCCTGAATCACTTGGAGATACACAAAAGATAGTGAGTTGAGACACAACCCTCTCAGTAGTGGATACACTGTTACCACTCAGGAGACCAGCATTGGTCACAGTAGTAGTGTATCTACCATTGTGTAGTTCATCTGATCCATGAGTCCACACAGGAGGAGATGAGTTACGAGGATAGCCATAGACCTCACATTTCAATACAGCCTCTGTACTCTCTCCAGTGAATACGGTTACTGGAGACTCAGCTTCAATGACCACTGTATGAGGAGTGTTTGTATAGGGAAAAACCCACAAGTACAGAGGCTGTATGTACGATAATACAATGTTTCATACCCACAGGAGTTATCGATAAATATACCTGGGAGATTGAGTGTGATCCTTCCAGTGACTGGAGTAGCTACACTATCACTGCAGTCCACTCCATCAGGACACATTACATACTGCACTCTACACATGTACTCTCCCTCATCAGAATATTGTAGACCAGATATCTGTAGACTACTGGACTGAGTGTTAGTGGTGTGTGTGATAGTGAGTCGATTATCATTGTTCAGTTGTGTCCCATTCTTCCACCACTGCCAATGGTATTGGTAGTCGTCAGTAGGAGCACTGGCTGCAGAGCAGGTGAGACTGACAGACTCAGGTTGGCTGAGGTCAGGGGTCAGTGTGGCTCCACTGGGTGGGGGGTAGGAGAGAGATAGTACAGGAGGTGGTAGTAAATCACATGAGATGGAAGATGGAGGAGTTCCCTCACACAGTTGTATCTCACTGATGAATAACCAGTCAATGTCTGAACTGGGGAATTGGAACCTGATGAATAGCTGGAGAACATTAGTCAGTGACACAGTGTAAGTATTCCTGGACAGTGTATTAGTACTGGAGGAGAAAGAGCAGCTCTGTGTGTTGACATTACTCAGATCGCCATTATCAGTAAGGAAACTAATAGTTTCAGGTGGGCTTATTCCAGCTGTAGGTACACTCAATGTGTAGATATCAATGTAGGACACAATGAATTGTGGAACATTATCATTAGGGAATCGCAGTGTCACTGTGCCATTGTCTCGATGCCACACAAAAAACCTGTGGACCTGGTCTGGATCATTCACATTCACTGAGTGTGTAGGTCCAATGTCTCCATCATTCAACACTGACCCTACTTGACACTGCAGAACAGTTCTATCACTACTAACACGACAGTCATTTGTGTTGGGTTCAATGCCATTGTAAGCTACTGGAGCTACAGTATTATCAGCTCCACGGTATCCATTGAGAGCTGTATAAAAATGAGCTATGACTGCAACATTGTGCCATTTATATTAGTATAGTTTATACCTTTTTGGCACTGCTGCTGCCTACATTGAGGTAGTCTGCAGACCAGCAGCAACAACAGGAAGATGAGCTTAGCAGCAAACATCACTATGTCAGTAGTAAAGTAGCCAATTGTGGCTCCAGAGGAGGGCTGAAGCCCATACAGTGCATATGAAGTTGCCCACAGCATTTTGAGTGGTGAACTTTAATATCTTGTATATACTATGTGAGATATAGATAACATCTTCTCATATTTACCATATATGCTGATTTCTATGATCATATTCACACTATGATCATATTCACACTTCTGGGTTTCAGAATTCATTCATATGTCCACTAATATTGTCCTACATCACTAAATGTTAGTGCATATCTGATGTCTAACACACATGCTCAGTATAGAAGTGGATGTGTGCAGTGTAGGAGTCCTTGAGGTGCTCCAGTACTGGACCCTCCAGACTAGTACCAGCTTTACAGACAAAGTAGAGCCGAGCAGTATACTAGACTATGTGACTCTCTACCTCACCTCCATAGTAGTCAATGAACACACCTGTGTACATGTATGGGAAGTATGTGTATACTAAATGACAAAGTGTAAAAACATTTTCACTAAAATGTTGAAGGATTGAAGCGCCAAAAAGTATAGAATCAAGGTCAAAGTGCAGCATGCATGCAGACAAAGGCAGGGGGTGATAGCATGCAACAATCATAACATGCGTAACCCCTTTTAGTATTTACAGACGTAGGGATTAAAGTTTATGTATTGCTGGATATATTACATTGAACCGTGACTTGCAGTATCACATTATCACCTCCTGCATAGCATTCAACCCCAAAATGGATCATTTACTAACTATACTCTTGCAACAATATTCTTCACTACAATACCTACAATGTACCTAACATTATGTAGATGTACATAAACCATTTGTGTGTATACTTTGACCATAACTAGTTGCAACAAAGAATTGTGTATTGTGTTAGTCTCAATAGTACAGAAGTACTTCAAAACACTCTAGAGTTCAGTTGTGGTAGTAGGTGAGAAGCTGCTGATTTGTAGCTGCCCATAAGCCTCATTACGTTTCATAGCTACTGCTCCGGTGTGATGCTGCTTCTCATCCACTTGCTCATACATTCGGTCCACATTGTCCCCATCACCTCCACTAACACAGTGGCACTGTGTCAACTTCCCTCTCAGTTGATATACACAGTAGATTATGGCCAGTATGTTGATAGTCACTGAGATAAACAGCAGAACAGCTAATCCACTCACTATACTCACCAGAACACCTGCAATGTAGTAGGCAGTGTAGTGTATATATTATTGCAATCTCATGCTCAGGTAGTAAGCTCCCTCAGGAAAATAGCCACCATACTCTTGCATGCCTCTCTCTCACTAGATATGTAACTGTTTCCTTCACCCTTATACATGATCATTATGCAGGCTCACCATATGTACAGACACATTCTTCTTGTGGTGAATCTCCTATATTGTGGAAGAAACACATACAATTATTAATTAGTGCTCATTCATTACATTCTCATGGCCACATGAACATGACTACATGCAATCACACATCACCTTATACACACAAACAATCAATGAACCCTGGGCTCGAACAATAATGTGGACCACTTTGAATACTAGTCCAGGTATCAAACAGTAATGTGGACACAGTTTAGCTACCCAACTCTAAGAGTGACTGTGGCACTGTTTCCCTTATATTGCATGAAGTTAAGGGTGCTGTATGCAGACAAAGGCATGGCATGAAGAAAAAAGTGCAGTACAAAGCAAAGGCAGAGGATAATGTCATCCAACAATAATAACATGCGTAACATCTTCCTACATCTTTTATTATAGGGTTACACATGTAATTATTGTTGGTTGCCATTATCTTCTGTCTTTGCTTCAAACTGCACCTTGTTTCTCATGCCATATATCCTTGCCTTTGTCTGCATACAGCACCCGTTTTTCTATATTTTTGAGGGCTCACCATCATATTTGCAGACACATTCTTCTTTTGGTGAATCTCCTATATTGTGGAAGAAACACATACAACATTATCATGGCCACATGAACATGACTACATGCAATCACACATCACTTTATACACACAAACAATCAATGAGTCCAGGGCCCAAACAATAATGTGGACCACTTTGATTACTATTTACCAACTCTAAGAGTGACTGTGGTACTGTTTTCCTGCCAGGAGCATATGTAGTCTCCTGAATCATTTGCAGTAACATTGGTAATAGTGAGTTGAGACACAACCCTCTCAGTAGTGGATATACTGTTATCACTCAGGAGACCAGCATTGGTCACAGTAGTAGTGTATCTACCATTGTGTAGTTCATCTGATCCATGAGTCCACACAGAAGGAGATGAGTCACGAGGATAGCCATAGACCTCACATTTCAATACAGCCTCTGTACTCTCTCCAGTGAATACTGTCACTGGAGACTCAGCTTCAATGACCACTGTATGAAGAGTGTTTGTATAGGGAAAAATCCACAAGGGATAATATGTTACACAGAGCCCAAAAGAGTTATCCATAAGTGGATAATATACCTGGGAGATTGAGTGTGATCCTTCCAGTAACTGGAGTGGCTTCTCTGCAGTCCACTCCATCAGGACACATTACATACTGCACTCTACACACGTACTCTCCCTCATCAGAATATTGTACACCAGATATCCCTAGACTACTGGAGTGAGTGTTAGTGGTGTGTGTGATAGTGAGTCGATTGTCATTGTTCAGTTGTGTCCCATTCTTCCACCACTGCCACTGGTATTGGTAGTCATCAGTAGGAGGACTGGCCACAGAGCAAGTGAGACTGACAGAGTCAGGCTGGTTGAGGTCAGGGGTCACTGTGGCTCCACTGGGTGGGGGGTAGGAGAGAGGTTGTACACTACACAAGATGAAAGATGGAGGAGTTCCCTCACACAGTTTTATCTCACTGATAAATAGCCAGTCAATGTCTGTACTGGAAAAGTGTAAACTGATGAATACATGGGAAATATTAGTCAGTGACACAGTGTAAGTGTTCCTGGACAGTGTATTAGTACTGGAGGAGAAAGAGCAGCTCTGTGTAGTAACGTTACTCACATCATCATTAGTACCAGGATGTGTCCTAGCGAAAGTAGTAGTTCCAGGTGAGCCTATTCCAGCTGAAGGTATATTCAGTGTGTAGATATCAATGTAGGACACATTAAATGGTAAATCGTGACTATTTTTAAAGAACAGCAGTCTCACTGTGCCATTGTCTTGATGCCACACAAAGAACTTGCGGACCTGGTCTGGATCTCTCACATTCACTGAGTGTGTAGGTCCAATATCTCCATCATTCAACACTGACCCTACTTGACACAGCAGAACAGTACCACTACCAACAACACAGTTACTTTTGTTGGGCTCAATGCCATTATAAGCTACTGGAGCTAATGTATTTTCATCTCCATGATATCCTTTGAGAACTGTATGAAAAAGAGATTACTATATGATACAAGTGCTACATTATATGCTCATATATACCTCTTTGGCACTGCTGCCTACTCTGAGGTAGTCTAGTGACTAGTAGCAATAACGGAAAGAGGAGTTTAGCAGCAAACATGACTTCTGTACAGTAGAGTAGCCAATAACTAGGATTCCAGCCTTCCCTCTTTTTAGTCCCACTCACCCATCACTCTATCATGTGATACAGTCATAGCAGTGTGTAGTATTACTAGTGCTGCAGTGAAATCAATTTGTTTAAGAAACAAAAATGTTATTTATAATAAAATAACACTTGTTTTATGTCAGACCATTTGTTATAATGAACAAAGACGATAAAGTGAATGACATAACAGAGGGTGTACACATATTTTATATACTAATCATTGATTTTGTGTAAGTAAATAAAACACCAATTAATTCATGTCAACACAAATCAACTTTATTTTACATCACCAGTCCCCACATAAATTAATTGTTACTCTGGCACCAAGTGCCTATAGCATACATGCACAGTGTGTAGAGGTGGAGGTATATAGGAATCATTGTTACTGGGCCTTTTGACTAGTACAGGCCAAAGGCTATACAGATACATTTTGTATTTCATATGGTTTGATTTGAGGGCGGAGTGGGCCTGCAATCGTACATACCAAATATCCTAATTGTTTCTTTTAATTTTTGGCACTACCATCCCTACATCCTTCAACATTTTAATGAAATATTTTTTACACTTGTTAACTATATAGCTCCTCACAACACAAATATGATACAGAAGTATTCCAAACACTCTAGAGTCCAGTTGTGGTGGTAGATGATCTGCACGTAAGCCTCATTACATTTCATAGCTACTGCTCCTGTGTGATGATCCTTCTCTTCCTATTCTGTGGGAGGGGTGTGCCTAGGCATGTGTCCAGTCCATTGGCCAATGGAGCTGTCACACCATAACATGGCCGTACCCAGGGGGGGTTCGGAGGGTTCGGACGAACCCCCCCCCGCAACAGGTAAAGGTCCGCTTTTACATTCGCTCGTCGTAGTATATCACAGTCGCACACTCCATGGGGTCCACGCATGACCACACCTTCTCTAATCGCGCAATTGTGTAAAACACGCGACCACGTGAGCGTAGCATATTATTATAAATCGTGCGTTATTCATCTCATCAATGGCGTGTCTAGTCGGGTTTCCAGAAACTAGTCAGAATCGGGCTGGGGCTAGGGCTAGGGCTTCTAGCTAGGCGTCTCAAGCGTTCCTGAAACTCCCGTAGTAGATAAATCTATAGACTTTACTAACGGTTGCCTTCCTCGAGTCGCATCACTAGCACTACACGATCGATCACAAAACTAAGTGGGCGGAGCATACATGCAACGTGGACAGGTGTATTAGTCTACTTAGCTATTATTATAGCAGATCTGACGGAGATGAGCCACCTCGTACGAAGTTTTGGATTCATAATGCCTTTACAAGTCAGAATGTGTTGTATATTGTTCTGTGAATATGCATAATCAGTATTTTTTCCCGTATGCTGTTCATCATGCCTGAAAATGCACTAGAAGTGGTCTCAGAGCATCTAAAAATCAAAATTTTCATGGGGGAGCATGCCCCCAGACCCCCCTAGGTTTGCACATGCAGAACTAGAAACTACTCAAAAATATCTCAAGAATCACCCATGATTATTGTTCACGCACAGCTAGCTACAATCACATGTACTGGTGCTAATGCTAAAGGCATTCACCCGTAGGAGTCCATATTTTTGCAAAAAGAACCCCCCCCCATAAAAATCCTGGGAACGGCCCTGCATAAGTGGTCCCCTACCATAAATAGACCCCCCACATTAGTGCAACTTGCTGAAGCGCTAATTAGGGTAGCACTAGCACTATCTCTAGCTCTAGCCCTAGTCTCTAGCCCTACCCCTGGTCCCGGTGCTCCAGTACTGCAGACCAGTACCAACTTTACAGATAAATAGAGCCGAGCAGCATACTGGACTATGTGACTCTCTGCCTCACCTTCATAGTAATTAGTAATTAGTAAACACACCTGTGTACATACATTGCATGGGAAGTATGTGTATACATGAAATTGCTAAATGACAGTAAGAAAGCTGTGCAATGCTGCTTCTCATCCACTTGCTCATACATTTGGTCCACATTGTCCCCATCACCTCCACCAACACAGTGGCACTGTGTCAACTTCCCTCTCAGTTGGTATACACAGTAGATCATGGCCAGTATGTTGATAGGCACTGAGATAAACAGCAAAACAGCTAATCCACTCACCACACTCACAGGAATACCTGCAATGTAGTAGTCACATTAGAATAGGCAGTTTAGTGTATGTATTATCGCAGTCATAAATTATGGTGAACTCCCTCGGGGAATTTGAAATAGCTATTATGCTGTTACCTGTTGTATACTCCATTGGCTCACCATACGCACAGATGTCTTGTGGTGGATCTCCTAGTTATGAATGAAAAAACAACACATCAGTGTAAATAAAGGATTTAGGGATGAAAGTGCCAAAAACCAAAGAAATAAATGTGTAGCAAGATGGGAATGATGGCATACAGGAATCATAACACATGATCCCATATAGGGAGGGATTACACATGTTATTATTCTAACTGTATTTAGTGTTAATTCACAGGACAATAAACTATGGAATGTGTTGCAAGAAGCACACATATGAAAATAAATTGTTCTCATTTTGTATCTAGCACAGATGGATATATACAATCCAGGATGAAGTGTTAATGTAGAGTGCCTTTGATCATATACCATACACTATAGACTCACTAATAATTATTGCAATTCTAAGAGTGACTGTTGTACTGTTTCCCTGCCAGGAGCGTGTGTAGTCTCCTGAATCATTTGCAATAACATTGGTAATAGTGAGTCGAGACACAACCCTCTCAGTAGTGGATATACTGTTACCACTCAGGAGACCAGCATTGGTTACAGTAGTAGTGTATCTACCATTGTGTAGTTCATCTGATCCATGAGTCCACACAGGAGGAGATGAGTTATGAGGATAGCCATAGACCTCACATTTCAATACAGCTTGCAATTGTGTACTCTCTCCAGTGATTACTGTCACTATTTCAATTATCGCTGTATACGTGTAATCAAAATGTGTACAAAGTCATATATACAACAGTCAAATCTTTTCATAAAATTAGGATGTAGGGATAAAAGTGCACCAAAGAGACAAGACAAGCTCAGAATGTTTATACATGCAACAATAATAACATTTCACAGTTATAGAAACATTTTCTTTGGGCTATTAACATGTCTGTATCTACTGTACATATTGTAATTTTTGTTGTGCATTTAGAATTTCATTGTTTTTGAGAGTGTTTTTCTCACCACGCAAAAATATTTTTTTGGTACTAGTATCAATTTTATCCTTACACTGTAGGCATTTTACACCTTGTACTTACTTGTTTTGAAATTATTTCCAGACTTCCTAGGAGTTATCAACACAAGATACCTCTGCGTTGATTAAATATACCTGGGAGATTGAGTGTGATCCTTCCAGTAACTGGAGTAGCTTCTCTGCAGTCCACTCCATCAGGACACATTACATACTGCACTCTACACACGTATACTCTCCCTCATCAGAATATTGTAGATCAGATATCTGTAGACTACTGGACTGAGTGTTAATGTTAACGAGTCCATTATCATTGGTCACAGTTGTATCTCACTGATGAAAAGCCAGTCAATGTCTAAAATGGGGAATGAAATCCTCATGTTCATAGTGGTAATATCAGTCAGTAACATACCTGGACAGTGTATTAGTACTGGAGTAGAAAGAGCAACTCTGTGTATTGACATTACTCACCTGTACTAGCAGTGAAAGTAGTAGTTCCAGGTGAGCCTATTCCAGCTGAAGGTACACTCAGTGTGTAGATATCAATGTAGGACACATTGAATGCTCTCTACATACAGGGAAGTGCAGTGTCACCTCTCCCGTCAATACAAAGAACTTGCGGACCTGGTGTGGATCACTTAAATTCACTGAGTGTGTAGGTCCAATGTCTCCATCATTCAACACTGTTCCTTTTCACACTGCAGTTGACTTCAATTCTATAGTGAGTGGTTAAACAGCCACTTGTGTTGGGTTTGATGCCGTTGTAAGTTATCCTTTGAGAATTATATATACATATTTTCAATATAAGTGCTACATTATGCCTTTTCATAGTTTTATATACCTTTTTGGCACTGCTGCCTGCTCTGAGGTAGTCTGATAACTAGCAGCAGTAACAGAAGAGGAGTTTAGCAGCAAACATGACTCTACAAAATACACATCCAAGCCTTTTCTTTTGCAGGGTGCCTGAATCTAGGCTATACAATTTTGTATTATTTGCTTGTTGCCCCACCCATCACTCTATATATCATGTGATAAAGGTACAACAGCTATAAAGTGTATAGACATTGCAGCATAAATCAATTTGTTTAAGAAACAAAAATTGTTAGTTAATATAATCATAATATGTCTTAGTTTTGTTAAAGAAACAAGGGAAAGTAATAATAACCTAACTTCATCCCCAGGCACCTCTCCCTATATATTCTTAATTCATAGCCACTGCTGCTGGACTCTGTACTATCTCATAATGTAGCTCCACATTGTTCCTCCCACCTCCTTGCTGATACAGTGGGTTCACATTGCTCTTTCTTGCACCACCACCACTTGTCAACTTCCCTCTCTGTCGGTATGCACAGTAGATTATGGCCGGTATGTTGATAGCCACTGAGATAAGCAGCAGTACAGCTAATCCACACACTATACCCACCAGAATACCTGCAATGTAGTAGTCACATTTGATTAGGCAGTGTAGTGTATGTATTATTGCAATTAATCTCATGCTCAGTTGGTAAGTTCCCTTAGGAAAATAGCCACCATACTCTTGCCTCTCTCTCTCACTAGATCTCTCACCATCATCCTTATACATGCATGATCATTTATGAGGGCTCAGACTTACCATCATATGTACAGACACATTCTTCTTGTGGTGAACCTCCTATATTGTGGAAGAAACACATACAATCATTTTTAAAACTGGTGGAATGCTAAGCATTGTTGGAGTGCGCACGCAAAATTAGAAGCACGTACAGCATTACGCTCGCCAATTAGTGTTTATTCATTACAACATCATAGCCACATTACCACGACTACATGTATGTATATACATCGCACAAAACTTGAAACAGTACCATTGTGTCCATATTATTGTTTGATACCTGGACTAATTGATTGTGTAAAGGGTGCTGTATGCAGACAAAGGATATATGGCATGAGAAACAAGGTGCAGTATGAAGCAAAGGCAGAGGATAATGGCATCCAACAATAATACAATGCATAACCGCTCCCTACATCTTTTATTATATGTTATTATTGTTGGATGCCATTATCCTCTGCCTTTACTTCATACTGCACCTTGTTTCTCATGCCATATATCCTTGCCTTTGTCTTCATACAGCACCCTTTTTCTATATTTATGAGGGCTCACCATCATATGTGCAGACACATTCTTCTTTTGGTGAATCTCCTATATTGTGGAAGAAACACATACAATTATTAATTAGTACACCTTTATTACATTATCATGGCCACATAAACACGACTACATGCAATCACACATCACTTTATACACACAATCAATCAATGAGTCTAGGGTTCGAACAATAATGTGGACCACTTTGAATACTATTTACCAACTCTAAGAGTGACTGTGGTAGTGTTTCCCTGCCAGGAACATGTGTAGTCTCCTGAATCATTTGCAGTAACATTGGTAATAGTGAGTTGAGACACAACCTTCTCAGTAGTGGATATACTGTTACCACTCAGGAGACCAGCATTGGTCATATTAGTAGTGTTTGATCCATTAATCCACACAGGAGGAGATAAGTCACGAGGATAGCCATAGACCTCACATTCCAATACAGCCTCTGTACTCTCTCCAGTGAATACTGTCACTGGAGACTCAGCTTCAATGACCACTGTATGAGGAGTGTTTGTATAGGGAAAAATCCACAAGGGATAATATGTTACACAGAGCCCAAAAGAGTTATCCATAAGTGGATAATATACCTGGGAGATTGAGTGTGATCCTTCCAATAACTGGAGTGGCTCCTCTGCAGTCAACTCCATTAGGACATACATACTGCACTTTACACATGTACTCTCCCTCATCAGAATATTGTAGACCAGATATCTGTAGACTACTGGACTGAGTGTTAGTGGTAAGCATGATAGTGAGTCGATTGTCATTATTCAGTTGTGTCCCATTCTTCCACCACTGCCACTGGTATTGGTAGTCATCAGTAGGAGCACTGGCCACAGAGCATGTGAGACTGACAGAGTCAGGCTGGCTGAGGTCAGGGGTCACTGTGGCTCCACTGGGTGGGGGGTAGAGAAGTTGTACACTACACAAGATGGAAGATGGAGGAGTTCCTTCACAGAGTTGTATCTCACTGATGAATAGCCAGTCAATGTCTGCACTGAAAAAGTGTAAACTGATGAATAGATGGGAAATATTAGTCAGTGACACAGTGTAAGTGTTCCTAGACAATGTATTAGTACTGGAGGAGAAAGAGCAGCTCTGTGTGGTGACATCACTCACAGCACCAGGATGTGCCCAAGCAGTGAAAGTTGTAGTTCCAGGTGAGCCTATTCCAGCTGAAAGTATATTCAGTGTGTAGATATCAATGTAGGACACATTGAATGGTAAATCATGACTATTTATAAAGAACTGCAGTCTCACTGTGCCATTATCTCGATGCCACACAAAGAACCTGCGGACCTGGTCTGGATCACTCACATTCACTGAGTGTGTAGGTCCAATGTCTCCATCATTCAACACTGACCCTACTTGACACAGCAGAACAGTACCACTACCAACAGCACAGTTACTTTTGTTGGGCTCAATGCCATTGTAAGCTACTGGAGCTAATGTATTTTCATCTCCATGATATCCTTTGAGAACTGTATGAAAAAGAGATTACTATATGATACAAGTGCTACATTATATGCTCATATATACCTCTTTGGCACTGCTGCCTACTGTGAGGTAGTCTAGTGACTAGTAGCAGTAACAGAAAGAGGAGTTTAGCAGCAAACATGACTTCTGTAACAGTAGAGTAGCCAATAACTAAGATTCCAGCCTTCCCTCTTTTTAGTCCCACTCACCCATCACTCTATCATGTGATACAGTCATAGCAGTGTGTATTATTACTAGTGCTGCAGTGAAATCAATTTGTTTAAGAAACAAAAATGTTATTTATAATAAAAATAACACTTGTTTTATGTCGGACCATTTGTTAAAGAACATTTTATGTTGAACCATTTGTTATAATAAACAAAGAAGTTCATCCACAAACCTCCCTTTCTCTCTGCATGCACCCTCTAGAACAATAAGAGGACACCACACAATAGTCATCATACTGAATGACATAACAGAGGGTGTACGTATACTAATCATTAATGTAGTTGATTTTGTATAAGGAGGCTTTGGGGAGTGCAAGCAATAGATTACACATGAGAAGGGGAGCCTTTAGACAAGGCTAAGCATATTCTAAAGTGACCTGAGGACAGATACATGACAACTAAGAGTATGGTTGTTGTAAGAGTGAATATGAGCTTTTTTTAATACTGCAGGCCCGAAATCAGGAAACTAGCACCGCAACTGGGAGTAGGTAGTGCGCATGCGTCAGCGTGAGCGAAATTAATTATGCTGACCGCGTCCACTTTTGCTTAGCCACGCCCCAATTTAGCTGCAACAATTAGACAGATATCAAGAATAAATAATAGAAAGGAAGACCGTGTCGAACACGCGTTGTGCCTAGTATTAGAGATCTAACAGCTCTAAAAGTAACGTCAGCTTTATTGCCCATGTGATGTAGTTATAAGCCTTCCCCGTCACTACACATGCAGCATCAGATGATAATGACCAGTACCAGCACTTGCCAGCGATGCCTAGTCCTTCTGAGTATGCGCTCTCACTCTTTCGCACTATATAGCAATCTCGCAGCTATACACGTGCGCTTTAGCGAAAGTCACGTTACTTTCCGAGCAGTTAATGCTAGGCCCAAACGCGTTTTCGACACTCTCTTCCTCTCTGTTATTTCCATAGGCGTAGGAACGCGCTGTCATGTGAGGGGGCCAAATGCGTCGTTGGAGCATGTGACCGTATACGCGCTCCGTCGATTGCAGAGCCACACCTTCTCCTAGATCCTAAGCACGTTATTACAGCGCGGCTGCGATGCCAGTACTACTGGCTGATTCGCGTAAATACGTTTTGGCAGTGCTGTGGCTGATGGGCGTGGCAGTATGGCCGTAGTTGTGGGGGGCAGAGGCCTTTATCTACAGCTTTGTGGGGGCCATGGCCCCTATGGCCCCCACGGTTCCTACGCCTATGATTTACTCTTGCATATCATGTACATGTATATATACACACACAAACTTCAATATACAAACTAAGCATGCGCAGTATGCAAGAGGCAAAAACCCATGGCCGTGTCGGCCGCGCTGCGTCCTACGGCCTTGTACTGGGAGAATATACCTCAAACTCCAACTTCCAGACAATAGCCCAACTCCCATTCCCTTTCTTGGAGTACTGTCAATGATCAAAATAACTTCACCAATTAATTCATGTCAACACAAATCAACTTTATTGTACATCACCAGTCCCCACATAAATTACTCTGGCACCAAGTGCCTAGCATACATGCACAGTGTGTAGAGGTGGAGGTATATAGGAATCCTTGTTACTGGGCCATTTTGACTAGTACAGGCCAAAGACTATACAGATACACTTTGTATTTCACATGGTTTGATTCAGGGGCTGTCAATATTGGAGTGGGCGTGCAATCACCAATCACACACACGAATATCATTTTTCGTATTTCACCATCTTTCACATGACCGCTTTTCTTTGGTATTAAAGTGCCATGGTTCTTAGTTGTTAACATGAAGTTCCAGTTACATAATATGAAGTATTGACATCATCCCTTAGCTAGGTCCATAAGACCAGTTGTATAACTTAGTTCATCATTATGTCTAGCTCCTGCATAGTGTGATTCAACCCTATTTCAACTACTAACTGGTCATGTAATAGATCTCTGCTGCAATAGCCACTCTTCATTACAATTATATATCTAACATGATACCTCACAACAAAAATATGACACAGAAGTATTCCAAACACTCTAGAGTCCAGCTGTGGTGGTAGGTGAGGAGCTGCTACTGATCTGCATGTAAGCCTCATTACGTTTTATAGCTACTGCTCCTGTGTGATGCTGCTTCTCATCCACTTGCTCATACATTTGGTCCACATTGTCCCCATCACCTCCACTAACACAGTGGCACTGTGTCAACTTCCCTCTCAGTTGGTATACACAGTAGATCATGGCCAGTATGTTGATAGCCACTGAGATAAACAGCAGTACAGCCAATGCACTCACTCCACCTACCAAAGTTCCTGCAATGCAGTGATCACATTTAATTGCATGGGCAGTGTAGTGCATACATAGCATAATGAACTTCCTTACAACCACTCCATCTGTTATATACCATCATACTTATGAACATGACAATCAATAAGGGCTCACCACATGTTTCTTGTGGTGGATCTCCTATATCATGGAAGAAAAACACATTCATTCAACAATATGGTCCACTTTTGAATACTATTTACCAACTCTAAGAGTGACTGTGGTAGTGTTTCCCTGCCAGGAGCATGTGTAGTCTCCTGAATCACTTGGAGATACACAAAAGATAGTGAGTTGAGACACAATCCTCTCAGTAGTGGATGTACTGTTACCACTCAGGAGACCAGCATTGGTCACAGTAGTAGTGTATCTACCATTGTGCAGTTCATCTGATCGGTGAGTCCACACAGGAGGAGATGAGTCACGAGGATAGCCATAGACCTCACATTCCAATACAGCCTCTGTACTCTCTCCAGTGAATACTGTCACTGGAGACTCAGCTTCAATGACCACTGTATGAGGAGTGTTTGTATAGGGAAAAACCCACAAGTACAGAGGCTGTATGTACGATAATACAATGTTTCATACCCACAGGAGTTATCGATAAATATACCTGGAAGATTGAGTGTGATCCTTCCAGTGACTGGAGTAGCTACACTATCACTGCAGTCCACTCCATCAGGACACATTACATACTGCACTCTACACGTGTACTCTCCCTCATCAGAATATTGTAGACCAGATATCTGTAGACTACTGGACTGAGTGTTAGTGGTGTGTGTGACAGTGAGTCCATTATCATTGTTCAGCTGTGTCCCATTCTTCCACCACTGCCACTGGTATTGGTAGTCATCAGTAGGAGGACTGGCTACAGAGCAGGTGAGACTGACAGAGTCAGGTTGGCTGAGGTCAGGGGTCAGTGTGGCTCCATTGGGTGGTGGGTAGGAGAGAGCTAGTGCAGGAGGTGGTAGTAAATCACATGAGATGGAAGATGGAGGAGTTCCTTCACACAGTTGTATCTCACTGATGAATAACCAGTCACTATCTGAACTGGGGAATTGGAACCTGATGAATAGCTGGAGAACATTAGTCAGTGACACAGTGTAAGTATTCCTGGACAGTGTATTAGTACTGGAGGATAAAGAGCAGCTCTGTGTGGTGATATTACTCACATAGCCATTATCAGTACGGAAACTAATAGTTTCAGGTGGGCTTATTCCAGCTGTAGGTACACTCAATGTGTAGATATCAATGTAGGACACACTGATTGGTGGCGAAAAGATGGAAGGACTATTAGGAAACTGCAGTGTCACTGTGCCATTGTCTCGGTGCCACACAAAGAACCTACGGACCTGGTCTGGATCATTCACATTCACTGAGTGTGTAGGTCCAATGTCTCCATCATTCAACACTGACCCTACTGGACACTGCAGAACAGTTCTATCACTACTAACATGACAGTCATTTGTGTTGGGCTCAATGCCATTGTAAGCTACTGGAGCTACAGTATTATCAGCTCCACGGTATCCATTGAGAGCTGTATAAAAATGAGCTATGACTGCAGCATTGTGCCATTTATACTAGTGTAGTTTATACCTTTTTGGCACTGCTGCTGCCTACTTTGAGGTAGTCTGCAGACCAGCAGCAACAACAGGAAGATGAGCTTAGCAGCAAACATCACTCTGTCAGCAGTAAAGTAGACAATTGTGGGCTCCAGAGGAGGGCTGAAGCCTATACAGTGCATATGAAGTTGCCCACAGCATTTTTGAGTGGTGAACTTTAATATCTTGTATATACTATGTGAGATATAGATAACACCTTCTCATATTTACCATATATGCTGATTTCTATGATTATATCCACACTTCTGGGTTTCAGAATTCATTCATATGTCCACTAATATTGTCCTACACCACTAAATGTTAGTGCATATCTGATGCCTAACACACATGCTCAGTATAGAAGTGGATGTGTGCAGTGTAGGAGTCCTTGAGGTGCTCCAGTACTAGACCCTACAGACTAGTACCAGCTTTAGAGACAAAGTAGACCCGAGCAGCATACTGGACTATGTGACTCTCTGCCTCACATCCATAGTAATCAATAAACACACCTGTGGACATGTATGGGAAGTATATACTAAATGAAAACACATTACAGTAAGAAACGGTCCTCATGGCTAACCATCCATGAATGGGTTGGGTTGTATGTTGGCAGTCTTGATGTTACCATATACATTACACACTCCACTACTAGTGTCATACACCCAATAATTTAGGTAAAGGTTTACATGTATTTGTCTACTGTAATGTTAATGCACAGAAACAGTACACGTACACTGTAGTGTACTCACTAGTTTACCATGTACACTGGCCCTTCAAGGGCTGACAGTGCAGTGTGAATCAGTGTTAGTTGTTTTATGTCATAGTTTCTGTTAAAGAAACAAAAGAAAGTGGTAGAATAACCTAGTTTCATCCCCAGATTCAGACGACAAGTGACATGATATAACAAGATTCGGAGTGTATCCATGCTTATTTTATGAAACATATTAGCTACATGATTTCGTGTAAGGAGTGCAAGGTCAAATACAATAATTTACACATGAGAAGGGGAGGCTGGAGATCTAATGATGGATGTATGAGGAGAGTCAATAGTTGTAAAGAATGAACATGTGCTTCCATCAGTTAAAACTTAAGCACCAAACTGCAACTCTCAGACAAACGTACTCTTGGATAGTGTACATGTATTAGAGTAGTACCACAGTGCCATCTCCTGCATATCATTTCTATAATTCTGCAAAAATATACTTTTTCTGTGACAACCATGCTTTATCACAATGTACATGTACCTAACGTACACTGTATGTGTGTGTGTTATACAGTCAAAATGAATGATTGTTAGTACACTTTAGAGTTCAAAGGTACTTCCAAACACTCTAGAGTCTAGTTGAGGTGGTAGGTGAGGAGCTGCTGATTTGTAGCTGCCCGTAAGCCTCATTACATTTCTTAGCTACTGCTCCTGTGTAATGCTGCTTCTCATCCACTTGCTCATACATTTGGTCCACATTGTCCCCATCACCTCCACTAACACAGTGGCACTGTGTCAACTTCCCTCTCAGTTGGTATACACAGTAGATCATGCCCAGTATGTTGATAGTCACTGAGATAAACAGCAGTACAGCCAATGCACTCACTCCACCTACCATGCCTCCTGCAATGTAATAATCACATGGCGGTATAGTGTATACAATGCTAAATGAAGTTAGCCAAGGGATGACAGTGCCAAAAATCAGAGAAAATCAGAGAAATAAGTGCAGTAGATATGCAACAAGACAGGGGGTCATTGTCTAGCAACAATACTAACATGAGTAAGCAAACAATAACATTTAGCTAACTTTTGTGTCACTGTTTTTTTCATTCTACCATGCACTGCAATATTCTTGTGGGAGAAAGAGCCCCACCCCTTTTTGTACCTCAGTGTCAGGAGGTCTGAGTCATTTCATTTGTTAAGACTAATGGATATACCAATGTCATCCCTATGTAGAGAGTGTAGTGACTCTATGATTATTGCAATCTCATGCTGTGGTGATGAACTTTCCTCAGTCACTATACATTGTCTCTCTCCCATTACCATCATCCTTATGCATGAACAACACAATCAGAATTATCAAAGAGGACTCACCATATGCACAGTCACATACTTCTTGTGGTGTATCTTCTTGTGTTGTATTTTCTGAAGAATACCACACAACTGTTGCTAATTCATATCATGGCCATATAACATGTACATACATAATACAGTACGGTACACTCTCTATGTCATCCCTACATAGATTGTCTAATTAATATTATTGCTTACACATCACTATACACACAGACAATCAATGACTATGGGCTCAAAAAATGTGGACCGCCTTTGAATACTATTTACCAACTGTAAGAGTGACTGTGGTACTGTTTCCCTGCCAGGAACATGTGTAGTCTCCTGAATCATTTACAGTAACATTGGTAATAGTGAGTTGAGACAAAACCCTCTCAGTACTGGATATACTGTTACCACTCAGGAAACCATCATTGGTCACAGTAGTAGTGTATCTACCATTGTGTAGTTCATCTGATCCATGAGTCCACACAGGAGGAGATGAGTCACGAGGATAGCCATAGACCTCACATTTCAATACAGCCTCTGTACTCTCTCCAGTGAATACTGTCACTGGAGACTCAGCTTCAATGACCACTGTATGAGGAGTGTTTGTATAGGGAAAAACCCACAAGTACAGAGGCTGTATGTACGATAATACAATGTTTCATACCCACAGGAGTTATCGATAAATGTACCTGGGAGATTGAGTGTGATCCTTCCAGTGACTGGAGTAGCTACACTATCACTGCAGTCCACTCCATCAGGACACATTGCATACTGCACTCTACACATATACTCTCCCTCATCAGAATATTGTAGACCAAATATCTGTAGACTACTGGACTGAGTGTTAGTGGTGTGTGTGATAGTGAGTCCATTATCATTGTTCAGTTGTGTCCCATTCTTCCACCACTGCCACTGGTATTGGTAGTCATCAGTAGGAGCACTGGCTACAGAGCAGGTGAGACTGACAGAGTCAGGTTGGCTGAGGTCAGGGGTCAGTGTGGCTCCACTGGGTGGGGGGTAGGAGAGAGATAGTACAGGAGATGGTAGTAAATCACATGAGATGGAAGATGGAGGAGTTCCCTCACACAGTTGTATCTCACTGATGAATAACCAGTCACTGTCTGAACTGGGGAATTGGAACCTGATGAATAGCTGAAGAATATTATTCAGTGACACAGTGTAAGTATTCCTGGACAGTGTATTAGTACTGGAGGAGAAAGAGCAGCTCCGTGTGATTACATCACTCACATCGCCATTATTAGTACGGAAACTAGTAGTCCCAGGTGAGCCTATTCCAGCTGAAGGTACACTCAGTGTGTAGATATCAATGTAGGACACATTGAATAGTGAAAAGACACTTATAGGGAACTGCAGTGTCACTGTGCCATTATCTCGATGCCACACAAAAAACCTGTGGACCTGGTCTGGATCATTCACATTCACTGAGTGTGTAGGTCCAATGTCTCCATCATTCAACACTGACCCTACTTGACACAGCAGATAAGTTCTACTAACATGACAGTTACTTGTGTTGGGCTCAATGTCATTGTAAGCTACTGGAGCTACTGTATTATCAACTCCACGGTATCCTTTGAGAACTGTATAAAAATGAGCTATACATGACTGTTACATCATAACCTGATATAGTAGTTTATACCTTTTTCACACTCTTGTCTGCTTTGAGGTAGGCTGAAGACTACCAGCAGTAACAGAAAGGCAGTGAACATCACTCCACCACAGTAAATACACTATTGTAGTGCTAGGGGAGGGCTATATAAGGCCTGGATCCAGGCTATATATACAAACTGTGTATAAAAAATAAGCAAAGGGTTCAAGGGGGCACCTTTGTCTTACTATGAAAATTGAAGTACTGTTGACCTAGGTTAATGAGACAACATGGGGTGATGGGAAGCACATGACCAACTGGCTGAGATTATAGAGCAGCTGTGGTGTCATTAGACAAGCATAGGTCTGTTGTTTTATTCTATCTTCTCCACCCTTGCTGGGATGTGATTGGACTGGACTGAGAGAGGGTAGGGCCTAATGACGTAATGAGGACCACACTTAAATCCCCTCATACATGCCCAGGCAGGTGTCCAGTCCCTCAGTCAAGTCAACAATGGGTAACACCATGTTAGAGGGGGCTGAGGGAAGTCTGTAGGTGGAACTCTTCTGTCCATAATAGTAGGTGAGTTACAATTGCATTTTTGAGGAGCGAACTTTGATCTTTCCACTATAATGTCTTCTATGTTATTACTTATCACTCAGCTATATATGCTGATTTCTATGATCATATTCACACTTCTGGGTTTCAGAATTCATTCATATGTCCACTAATATTGTCCTACATCACTAAATGTTAGTGCATATCTGATGCCTGACACACATGCTCAGTATAGAAGTGGATGTGTGCAGTGTAGGAGTCTTTGAGGTGTTCCAGACTAGTACCAGCTTTACAGACAAAGTAGAGCCGAGCAGCATACTGGACTATGTGACTCTCTGCCTCACCTTCATAGTAATCAATGAACACACCTGTGTACATGTATGGGAAGTATGTGTATACATGAAAATACAACTATAGGTCCTAGTGGCTAACCGTCCATGAATGGGTTTGGCTGTATGTTGGCAGTCTTGATGTTACCATATGCATTATACACTGTCATATTGCAAGGGATGGACAGAATAAGCTACAATATTAATATGCATAAGATTCAAGAGAATTCATTAGGGGCACATGCTAATTGGAGCTATGAGCATGCAAGTATATATACATCCATTAATTTTGCTAAAGGTATACTGTAAGGATAATTGCACAGAAACAGTACATGTACACTGTAAAATACTAGCTTTCCATGTACAATGTACCGACTCCCTTCAAGTGCTGACAATGCAGTGTGAATCAGAGTGTTTTATGTCATAGTTTCTGTTAAAGAACAAAAGAAAATGTTAAGAATAACCTAGTTTCATCCCCAGATTCAGAGGACAAATTACATGTTCCAGAGTGTATCCATGCTAAATTTATATCTCTTCGTGCAAAATGGCTTTGGGAGTGCAAGGTCAAATGCAATAATTTACACATGAGAAGGGGAAAATTCTGATGATGGATGTATGAGGAGAGTATATTTGTCTGAGAGTTGCAGTTTGGTGCTTGATGTATTATCAGTATATAATGGAAGATCATATTCAGTCTTTACAATTACATTCTTAGATAGTGTACATATATTAGAGTAGTTACTTACAGTATATACCATATCCTGCATATCATTTGACACTAACTATATTTCTGCAAAAATTTCTAACCACGTTTTATCACAATGTACATTTAGCTACCTAACATGGATATACACCATATGTGTGGTATAATTGAGTCAAAATGAAGGATTATTAGTACATTTTAGAGTTCAAAGGTACTTCAACCACTCTAGAGTCCAATTGTGGTGGTAGGTGAGGAGCTAATGATTTGTAACTGCCCATAAGCCTCATTACATTTCATAGCTACTGCTCCTGTGTGATGCTGCTTCTCATCCACTTGCTCATACATTTGGTCCACATTGTCCCCATCACCTCCACTAACAGAGTGGCACTGTGTCAACTTCCCTCTCAGTTGGTATACACAGTAGATCATGGCCAGTATGTTGATAGTCACTGAGATAAACAGCAGAACAGCTAATCCACTCAGTACACTCACTGGAATACCTGAAATGTATGCATTATTGCAATCTCGTCCTCATATGGTAAACTCTCAGGAAAATAGCTACCATGCTGTTACCTAACCCTCAGCGCTGCTGTACAATCACTGTGTCGTTAAAGAAACAAGAGAAAGTAAGGATAACCTCCCCTATATACACACACTCTCTAGAAGATTAAGAGGACAGAGGACAAATTACAGGATATTGAATGACATAACAAGATTCAGACGGTGTCCATGCTATGGTGCATGCAAGGGTCATGAATGTGCACTTGCAGTTCCAGGTACCACTGTGATCCTCTTGCTTAGTAACATGTATTAGTTGTTGCATGGGCCCAAGTGCCACACAGAATATGTTGGCACACAGCCCGAGGGCCGCAGGCCCAAGGAATTACATCATAACTGTGCCAACATATCCTGTGTGAGCACGAGGGCCCATGCAACAACTAATTTGTTGCCATTTCTATGATTTCCCAGCACCTAACCACTCCCTTAATATATAGCCTCATGTAATTAGTGATGTAACAAGAGAAGCAGGGGGGGCTGGGGGGCTGGCATGTTTATGGACAATACCACACACCCCAATTATTGGATTCATTTTAATATTTGTCTCAGAATGCACCAGAGTTGATTTCAGAGCATACAAATAACAAAAAAGGTCCTGGGGGAGCATGGTCTCAGATCCCCCCTAGCCTGCACGTAGGTTGGGCCACGACAAGGTCAGCCTCCCACCCCCACCCAAAAGTATCTTCTATCTGGAGAGTGTATATACATGCATGCAGTGACTTGCAGTACCACAGTGCCTTCTCCTGCATATATATCATTTGACATTTTTACATTGTACGTGTACCTAACATGGATACACACTATATGTGTGTGTTATACTTTAAAAACTGGAGTCAAAATGAATGATTGTTAGTACACTTTAGAGTTCAAAGGTACTTCCAAACACTCTAGAGTCCAGTTGTGGTGGTAGGTGAGGAGCTGCTACTGATCTGCCCGTAAGCCTCATTACGTTTCATGGCTACTGCTCTTGTGTGATGCTGCTTCTCATCCACTTGCTCATACATTTGGTCCACATTGTCCCCATCACCTCCACTAACAGAGTGGCACTGTGTCAACTTCCCTCTCAGTTGGTATACACAGTAGATCATGGCCAGTATGTTGATAGTCACTGACATAAACAGCAGAACAGCCAATGCACTCACTCCACCTACCAGAGTTCCTGCAATGTAATAATCACTTTTCACTGGGCAGTATAGTGTATACATACAATAGTAAAACATTAAAATGCTAAATCTAGTTAGCCAAGGATGACAGTGCCAAAAATCAGAGAAAATCAGTATAATATGCAGCAAGACAGGGGATAATTGTGCAGCAACAATATTATATAACATGTGTAAGTGCACAATATATAATTTAATGATAACTCTTGCTTCACTGGTTTTTTATTCTACCATGCAAACACAATACTCTTGTGTGAGCACGAGCCCCCCTTTTTACTGACTTATACACATCTGATTTGTTAAGGCTGATTGTTAAGGCTGATTTGTTAAGGCTAATAGGTGTGTCGATGTCATGCTTTGGTGATGAACTTTCCTCAGTCACCATACTATTGTCTCTCTCCAGTATCATCGTCCTTATGCATGAACAATACAATCAGAATTATCAAAGAGGACTCACCATATGCACAGACACATACTTCTTGTGGTGTATCTTCTTGTGTTGTATTTCCTATATCATTGAAGAATACCACAATTATTAATTAGTGCTCGTTCATTAATATATCATAGCATATCATTGAAGAATAATATATTGTAGCCACATAACATGCACATACATTACACATCACTCTATGGTACACTATGGCATCCCTACATATAGAGTGTACTGATTCCCTGCTTACACATCACCATATACACATTAATCAATGAGCCTTGGCTCAAACATGGACCATTTTTGAATACTATTTACCAACTCTAAGAGTGACTGTGGTAGTGTTTCCCTGCCAGGAGCATGTGTAGTCTCCTGAATCACTTGGAGATACACAAAAGATAGTGAGTTGAGACACAACCCTCACAGTAGTGGATATACTGTTACCACTCAGGAGACCAGCATTGGTCACAGTAGTAGTGTATCTACCATTGTGTAGTTCATCTGATCCATGAGTCCACACAGGAGGAGATGAGTCACGAGGATAGCCATAGACCTCACATTTCAATACAGCCTCTGTACTCTCTCCAGTGAATACTGTCACTGGAGACTCAGCTTCAATGACCACTATATGAATAGTGTGTAATCATTATGTATAGAGACATACAGGTATAATGTATGTTACACAGAGCCCACATGACTTCCAATTATATATATAAAATTGAATGAGCTCCTTCCAGTAACTGGAGTAGCTACACTTTAAGAGTCTCAATGTGTACAGAAACACTCGTCAAAAAGGGCTTATAGCTGCCATGTTCGAGAGTTCTGAGTGGTAGGCCCAAAGGCGTACAGAGTCTACACTGTAAAATCAATTTTGTCGTAATAACAATATTGTTTGTTGCGTGAGTTTTATCCCGTATATACATCAGTTCATCATGTGATACTACAATATTGTACTCCCTAGACTATGACTATTCTTTACATGTGTGAGTTACATTGTGTAGAGGCATTATGGAATAGTGGACTATTCTATCAACACTCACACATGTAAGGAATAGTCATTGTCTATAGGGAGTACAATATTGTAGTATCACATGATGAACTGATGTATGTATGGGATGAAACTCATGCAACAAACAATTTTGCTATTATGACAAAACTGATTTTACAGTGTACCGGCTCTCTGATACTATAGAGACATAAGTAACCAATTATGCATATATATACCTGGGAGATTGAGTATGATCCTTCCAGTAACTGGAGTGGCTTCTCTGCAATCCACTCTACCAGGACACGTTGCATACTGCACTCTACACATGTACTCTCCCTCATCAGAATATTGTACACCAGATATCTGAAGACTACTGGACTGATTGGTGTGTGTGATAGTGAGTCGACTATCATTGTTCAGTTGTGTCCCATTCTTCCACCACTGCCACTGGTATTGGTAGTCATCAGTAGGAGGACTGGACACAGAGCAAGTGAGACTGACAGAGTAAGGCTGACTGAGGTCAGGGGTCACTGTGGCTCCACTGGGTGGGGGGTAGGAGAGAGATAGTGCAGGAGGTGGTAGTAAATCACATGAGATGGAAGATGGAGGAGTTCCCTCACACAGTTGTATCTCACTGATGAATAGCCAGTCAATGTCTGAACTGGAAAATTGGAACCTGACGAATAGCTGGAGAATATTAGTCAGTGACACAGTGTAAGTATTCCTGGACAGTGTATTAGTACTGGAGGAGAAAGAGCAGCTCTGTGTGTTGACATCACTCACATCGCCATTATTAGTACTGAAACTAGTAGTTCCAGGTGAGCCTATTCCAGCTGAAGGTACACTCAGTGTGTAGATATCAATGTAGGACACACTGAATGATGAAGGGTTAATAGGGAACCGCAGTCTCACTGTGCCATTGTCTCGATGCCATACAAAGAACTTGCGGACCTGGTCTGGATCACTCACATTCACTGAGTGTGTAGATCCAATGTTTCCATCATTCAACACTGACCCTACTTGACACAGCAGAACAGTTCTATCACTACTAACATGACAGTTACTTGTATTGGGTTCAATGTCATTGTAAGCTACTGGAGCTCCAGTATTATCAACTCCAAGGTATCCTGTGAGAACTGTATAAAAATGAGGTATATGACTGCTATATTATGCCTTTATATACCTTTTTGGCACTGCTGCTGCCTGCTTTGAGGTAGTCTGGAGACCAGCAGCAGTAACAGAAAGATGTGTTTAGCAGCAAACATCACAGTCACAGTATTAAAAGTAGCCAATTGTGGCTCCAGAGGAGGGCTAAAGCCTATATAGATCAGGCTATACAAACAGTGTATATAAAGTTACCAAGAGTATATAATAGAAGCGGGGGAGAGTATCCTACTACGCTATGCTCCGTGTTACAACCCTTTACCGGGTTCATGACCTTTATAATGATATTCACAAACGTGTGGTTTGACGGTTTATTTAGCATCACGCGTAGCCTCGGTTCCAGGCCTTCCCCGCGAGCGTTTCATTACGCGCTGATTAAACATTGAAAAGTCGGGGAAGGCCTGGGGTGGTGGTAAAACCAGGAACGAGGAAATGAGAAATGGGAAATGAAGAAATGGAGAAAAATGAAGACGTAATGTACAGGCAGGATTGACACTTGGCTATCCTACTCACACTACGCTGTACGCCGGGTGGCAAGTCTTTATACACTTGGAACAGCTCGTGGAGAGGTTTTTAGAAGAGTACCTAAGGTGTAGCTTCTCTAGGAATATGTGTACATCTTGCATAGATAAAGAGCTGCTGCTCTCTGCTTGGCCGAAAAGCACATATATTTACGTGCTACATAAAAGCTAAATGTTGATTTAGCCGATATGCTCTCAGAATATGTGTTCAGAGCCTGACGTTACCTCTCACCACAGTTCAGATTTTCCAACTGAGATAGTACTCCTTTAGCGAATCACCTGCCTTACTATCTTCCATAAGCTTCTCGCCCAGCTCTAATCCCCTAGACAAGGTCACAGAACCTCTTGCTTTATAATCGTGGCTATGGATAAGCTTACACTTTTACATCTACTTTGCTATAAACAATTGTATGACTAGGCGAACGACAATGAATGACAGCTATACAGATGCCTCTGCTAGAGTAGACAGCCCCCAGTGTTTTGCAGAACTCGAGATCTAAGTCCCCTGAGTCTTACTAACTCGATCTTCTCTGTCGCTTGTGTAGAACGGCAGCCCACGCTTATTTCTCGTTTCCCTTTCGTTCCTGGTCCCCAAGCTCTTGATTGGGCGAGATGTACACATATTCATAGAGAAGCTACACCTTAGGTACTCTTCTAAAAACCTGAAGACTTGCCACAGGGCGTAGTAAGATAGCAGAGTGCCAATCCTGCCTGCACATTACGGCTTCATTTCTTCATTTCTCCATTTCTTCATTTCCCATTTCTCATTTCCTCGTTCCTGGTTTTACCAACACCCGAAGGCCTGGGCGCAAACGTCACGTGAGGTAGATGTTAGGTAGACGCCTGGCGGTGTGGCACTTTTCGTGTACGTGTACTAAGGAGCAAGTGATGGTCTTCAACGGACGATCCATGTATTCCCGACTCTTGAGCAAACACCACACGCCAGAATTGCCACATTAGGTCGTCTGTAGTACCCGGACACGCAAAGTGCCACACCGCCAGGCGTCTACCTAACGTCTACCTCACGTGACGTTTGCGCCCCCCCAACTTTCAATGTTTTACTCCCACGCACAATTAGCGCGTATGTAAATACTCGCGGGGAAGGCCTGGAACCGAGGCTACGTTACGCGCGTATAACGTTGAAAGCTCGGTTGGATGTGTTGGTGGCTGAGCTAGTAGTTGCGGGCCCGGAGATATTCTCGAAGTACTCATGGTGCTGCGACGGCATCCACGCGTCCATAAAATGCGTTCGCCCGCTATGTTTTTGTAGCCTACAAAGTACGTCGCTATCCCCGCGCGTGACGCTAAGTAAACCGTCAAACCACACGTTTGTGAATATCATTACAGAGAACATGAGCCCGGTAAACGGTTGTAGCACGGAGCATAGCGTAGTAGGATACTCTCCCCCTCTTCTATTATATACTCTTGAAGTTACCCACAGCATTTTTGAGTGGTGAACTTAAAATCCATCTTGTATAAACTATGTGAGATATAGATCAACGTTTTCCCACCTTTACGATTTATGCTGATTTCTATGATCATATCCACACTTCTGTGTTTCAGAATATTTAACAAGTTATTTATTGAAGTAAGAACATCTCATATGTCCACTAATATTGTCCTACTATACATCGCAGATACCTAACACGCATGCTCAGTATAGAAGTGGATGTGTGCAGTGTAGGAGTCCTTGAGGTGCTCCAGTACTGGACCCTCCAGACTAGTACCAGCTTTACAGACAAAGTAGAGCCGAGCAGCATACTGGACTATGTGACTCTCTGCCTCACCTCCATAGTAGTCAATAAACACACCTGTGTACATGCATGGGCAATATGTGCACACTAAATGACAATACATTACAGTATGAAATGGTCCTTGTCACTAACCATCCATGAATGGGTTGGGCTGTATGTTGGCAGTCTTGATGTTACCATATGCATTACACACTCCACTACTAGTGTCATACTGCAAGGGATGGACAGACAAATATTAATATGCAGAAGACTCAAGTGAATTCATTAGGTGCCTATCCCACCCATGTGACAGTTTATATTATTCAACATGTGCTAAACTAATTGGACCTATGAGCATGCAAGTACACCCATTAATTTAGCTAAAGGTTATATAAGACATTTAAACATGTGGTATTTGTCTACTGTAATGTTAATGCACAGAAACAGTACACGTACACTGTAGTGTAGTCACTAGCTTACCATGTACACTGGAGCCACTCCTTTCACGGAACAGTTGGAGTTCATGGCTTTTGTGATGTTCCTGCAGACGTGTACTTGCATCATCTTTTTGACTGGGGTGGAGAAGTCTGGGTTGGTCAGGAGGTTGTCCGTCGTGTCGTAGAGGGTCTGGGTCCACTGATAACCACTCTCACTGTGACACAATGCACAGTCGCGAGGTAGTGATAGTAAAATAGTGTTTTAGATACTCACTTCTTAGGTATGAGTGGCGAGAGGTCGTACACCTTCCCCTTGTCGTCTGTGTAAGTACAGGCATTCAGGTCATACCTGGACGCATGGCAGCACGCTACCGCCACGGACACTACCAGGAGACAAATCTGAGTAAACGCCATTCTCTGCTGCTGCACTAAATTAAGCGTGGTGAGCCCCGCCCATACTAATTACACCTTCGCGCATGCGCTTATATTATGCTTGAGCACACATCTTGACAAAATGAGAGGAGATATATACATTATATATAGACTCTGAAAATATTACATAATTTATACATGTACATGCATGTACAGAACAACTCTATGAAGTTAAACACAAAAACACAAACACACATACACACACAACACATCAGACAAGCGGAGACTCAACAGCAGTGACTCTGGAGTGCTGAGGAGAGGTGAGATCATTCTGTAGCTGCCTACTTGGTGGGTCACACTTACTAACACTGGCACCAGAGCTTGCATAAGCGTGCATGGAAATTCCTTCAAGTAAGTTACTAAAAGGGTCATCAGTTGCTTGTAGTTTAAGTTCAGATACTGGTTTCCCTGAATATGGTTGTGGTTTTGGTGGTGGGGGTCCTCGGGGACGCACCCGCTCCATCTGTGGGTGACTCGATGAGCTGGGAAACCCATTAGCAGTTGATTTGAGTGACGGGGCAAACGGATTAGTTGAAGTATTTCTAGTGTCTAAACTAGACACACTAGTCGACGAGGAACTGGGGATGAGTGGCTCTGGAAGAGAAGTTTGACTCACATTTCTCTCAGAAATCGTTTGATTCATGTCTAGAGCCCTGTAGATGTCCTGACTTGCCGATGCCATCAGGTTAGCCGTGTATGAATCAAGACTAGAGCGATCTCTCGACTGTTTAAAGAGGGTCTGAGCAACCTGGGCACCGAAATCTTCCAGCATACCTGATGTTGCACTACTAGTAGCAGTGGTCGCAGAAGATTTACTGAATGGATTAAAGTCAAAAACTTGGTCAGTGCCTTCCATTGCCGCAGGGTTAGCATGTATTGTGTCTGTATCCTCCAGTTGTGTGCGGGGAGGAGGGAGAGGTGGTTGGGAGTTGTCTTCGTCAAACTTTACCCACTCTTTCCTTTGCACTTTAGGATCTCCTGTTTCTTCAGAGCTACTACTGGCTGTAGACACCATTGAATCAGATCCACTTGAACTCCTCTCTCTTTGTTGAGGTACACTACTCTCTCCTCCTTCTGCCCCTTCCCTTTCTCCTCCTCCTCTTTTCTCATCCCTTTCCCCTCCTCCTCCTTCCACGCCTTCCCCTCCTCCTCCCCCTCCTTCCCTTCCCTCAGCCTCTGTAAGAAGCAGCACATGTACACAGTTAATGAGAAAGTTACACATACTAATACATGTACATTGTATATCTGTGATGTACATGTGTAGAAGGAATATCAAATGATGTTGAGGATTCAAACACACAGCCTGAGTGTGTATATCATGTATTAATGTGTCCTAAGGCATGACTACAGAATTAGGAGCCATTTTATATGCTAGAGCTAAATAGATGTGTTGCTACTGAGTTCATCTATCAACTCTGACATAAATGTACCTGTTAGATCAATGAGGGTACCAGTGGCCACTTCCCCAGAGGACACACTGACACTGGCGTCTGTGGAGCTCCGGCTGTCGAGACTGGCCTTCTCCATGTGGTCATCAGGTAGCTGCAGGCTGTGGGGTCCTCCAGGTGTGTCTGGCGGAGTGAGCATGCGCCGTGCATGGTCCAGTGAGCCAGTGGAGAGTCTCTGCTTCTGGTCTTGCTGGTAGAGCATCTCAGCCAGCTTCCTCTTGCCCTCCTGGTGCATGTGGTAGGGAATCACTCGTGGAGGAGGTTTTTTCACCTACAGCACACACATTTATGTACACAGTGAATATATTATGGTGAATAGGCAGACTGGTCTCAGGCTCATATATTGTGTATGGATTGAAATACCAAGTATACATATATATACACGTAGGTGAAATTGCAGTGATGCTCTGTAATATGGGTCTAAGACCCTCCTGCTATGCAACCACAGTATTCAAATCAACTCCCACTGTGGGACTCAAACCTACATGTACATTCAACTGTTGACCTGACGGAACGCATTACCACTCTGCCAATAAGGGCCTGACAGTTCAACTGGTACTTACCACAGTTCCAGGCTGACTGGAGGTAGACAAGCTTGAGTTACTACGTTTCAGGTCAGTGCCGGGGAAAGTGTTATTCTTTTCTGTTGTGGCCCCAGCTGGTCCATTCTCTACAGGACCAATCTCCTCAATCCTGACCTCCTACAGATAGGGGGATATATAGATGGTGGGAGAATGTGAGGGCAGGACGACCTGTACTTACTCTGCCCATTTCTTGAAATGTTCTCTTTGTGTCCTTGACAAACTTTTGAAACTTCTTCTTGTCAACAATCTTGCCGTACTGTACACAAAAACAATAACCAAAACTGCATATATATACTCACAGATCTTGTGTGCAGTACAGCACATGTACACATGAAGTGTTTGTACATACATGTACGTACCCCTTTTGTAACTCCCTTCTGCAGTTGAGAGGACCACTTCCCTCCCTGCTCCAACAGTTTCTTCCCACCACCCTACATTCACAAACAGAACTCCATACAGTCATACACTGTATACATGTGTACATGTACATACATGTTAAGTGTATTACATACGTACATGTATATGTAAATATGCATTAGAGTACACTACAGTACTAACCTTTGTAGAGGTAACAAATCTGTTGAAGGCTGTCTTGATCTTCTCCTGTGCGGTTCCCTTCATCTCTGTGAATACAAAGCCACATGTACACGTACTACTGCCTTTGCTATAGCGCTTGACTATATACACATGTACATGTACGTGCAGTTCTCAAGGCTGGGCATTTAGTGTCCTACTCTTATATATGCGACGTTTGTCTGGAGTGGGTTAATGGGTGGGTTTCTCTCTATACTCTTCTTAAAATTCCTGTTTGGCTAGTGTGCTGTGCACGTGGCATTCATGGACATATCCTACATATATACATGTATATATTGTACCACACACACCATCTATGTGCATGTATACCTTCATCATAGAACATGACTTCTTTGTCAAAGAGATCTCTGACTCCAGTCTGGTTCTTGAGCTGCTCTATCTTGTGATTGATGAACTGGCGGAAGTGTTGGAAGTGAAGCAGAGATGACAGGAACTCCTCCATTTGTGGACGAGAGGTGAAAAAACTGGCAGGAAATATAAAGTCTATAAATCGATAAGCCCAAAGTGCAGTGTGCCTTTTGGCTGACTGACATGTATAGAATTGTGCAAATCTATTAGTGGTGATGTAACAATTCACATATGTATGTGGCACAGCAGTTACATGCACATATCATGTACTGTCACTTACGCTTCTTCATCAAACACAACTTCTGTTTCTCCCTGTGTAGAGAGGAATTGAAATGAGAGCTCATATGCACACACACACACACACACACACACACACACACACACACACACACACACACACACACACACACACACACACACACACACACACACACACACACACACACACACACACACACACACACACACACACACACACGCCACCTCGCTCACCTCTCTGAACTTGAGTGCCTTTCTGTAGCCACCAATCATTGAAACCATTGCAAGGAGAAATGCCTTACATGCATTATCACCATACCCCGAAGACTCCTTCTTCAGAACATGTTTCAATTCAGATATGACATCGTCTGGCATGTTGGCCAAGTCCTCCACATGTGGAGACTCTATCATCTGATGTTGTATGTACCATACAAAACACAGGTGAGAGATAAATGGTATATACAATAAACACTGAAGCACATATTTCTCATATACACGTACAGTTACATACATGTGTATGTATACGTTTGTATACAGAGAGGACAACATAAGTTAATGTAGTGCTCATGCTTTTCTCTGTGTACATATGTACATGTACATATAGATACACAATACCCACTCTGTAATTACATTTTCATCCATGTCTAAAATGACAACATCATCCATTGGCATACGACGAACTTCCTGCGGTGTAGAGGAACAATACACATTACATCATGTACAATGTAAACATACAATGTACACAGAGGATGGTGGTGACCTCACCTCCATGAGGGAGGAGTGGATCCCCATCAGATATGGCATGGGAGCTCTGCGGAACACAAAACATGAGGTAATTCACTCGTGTATACATGCACGAGGAATGCCAAGTCAGACCAATGGCAGGCATATTTCTAGATCAGTATTCAATAACTGTACAGTATGTATGTGCATGTAAGAGGATTCTTACGCGCAGTAGTCCATGACATGTTTTGGCATGATAGGAATGAAGATATGTTGCCTGTGGGAGAGAGCAGAGAATGTACACAGCAGTATGCAGCACGTAGATTCACAATGTACATGCATACATATTCACTGAAGAGGGCTGCAGTTAACAGTTGAAATGTTAATTTGAATTTGCGACTAGTGTATCTTGAGTATGTATACACATCATCAAATGGTGTATATGCTATGCACATCATACCAATGGAGAGGATAGAGCAGCATCACACAGCCATGGACACTGGCTGACAGCTACAGAGATAGAGATACATTTAGAATAGGTTACTTTCATGTACATTTACATATTACGAAATTCAATGAGTATTTATTGTGTTTGTCTATATTGACCTACCAGACTTAATGAGTTGGATGTGATGATTATTCTTCTTTCAAATATCATACTAAAGAGAGAATATATATTTGTATAACTCAATACACACGAGGATATGCAGTGACGATGGTTTCCACTTTCAACATCAACACACACATGCTACAATTGGATTTACACAATCAGTCCTATATAAGCCATGCAATATTAATGCTGAGATATACACATGTCAGCCAACAGACATGCAAGTTTTGTATACTCTAAAAGTACTGTACGATGACTCATACGCGTATCTTAATGTTTCCCAACAAAAGTATACATGCAACAAAAGTTGCAGTACATACAGAGCAGCATTCGCATTCTATCAGTCCCCAAGGTTGAGTTTAATAAACTTACTTAGCAAACAGGTGAAGGAGGACATTGTAGTGTATGTTAGTGTAGAAGTAGGTGAGGTTATGCTGCAGAAGGAAACACGCCATACAGCTAATGTACATGTAACATGAATCACTAGCACTGCCTCGTGTGACTGCCATACACACATGTTTATAGAAGAGGAACTTACATCAGTGGGTATTTCAGGAAGTCGTCTATTGGTAGTAGGAATAGGGAAAGAGTAGCTCTGTATGACAGACATTAGGAACATACACTCATATAATACAGCAGGGAGAAGTACAGCCTGGCAACCTACCTACATGTAATGTGACACACACTACCAGGAACGGTGGTCCATATATACATGAAAAAATCATATCTGGTGAGGCCAGACAAGCTAAGCGATCCCTGGACAGCACTGTTTCGAGCTTATTAACTATCATCAGCGGGGAATATGCACAACTTGTCTAGCACACCACCGGTTTATACACATAAGGCGCACATGTAATGATAGGCATCACTTAATACACTGTGAGTATACATGTATATATACATTGTGTACACATGTACATATATATATATCTGTAAGTAAAATTATTGAGCTTGACATAGCAAAGTGTCCTGCATTTTATTGAATTTTGCTACGTTAAGCTCAATAATTCTACTTACAGATAAGTTCTACATTCATAGCAATTGGCTTTTAAACAATATGCATACGTACTCTACACATGCATCATAAATGTATCTTGATCCAGTTAAACATACAATAGAGAGGGAATATACATGTATACCAGAGTGCAACACATGTACATGTATGTGTGTGTATTAGACTTACCAATGTGTCTGCAGAGCCACTTGGTTTCACACACAGGCTCTCCTCACCAGCGGAGGGTAGTGGGTGCTCATAGAGTCCTGATAGCAGCGGCTCTACCAACTCATTCTAGGAGAAATGTACAATACACACCGCTAACATGTACATGTACATGTATCTACATGTATACATGCATGTACAAGTCATTCATATAGCAATATGTGGTAGTGTATACACATACATGTATCATACATGTCTGTTGTATAGTAACTTCATAACCTGTACATGTACCATTGTGAAAAGAGAACCTGTACATGTACCAGAATATTTTGCTATAGTTTGTATACATGTACATTGCATTCACAGGACCCATTGTTTGATAACAGAGCTCCTCAACAGCTAGGGCCAGTCCTGCCAAGCCTATACATGTATCTATACACATGTACATGGATGCATGCACATTTACACATGCATTGCATACCTGTAAGTCCAGCTTGAGCTCCGATATTTTGTCCAACGCTCTGTAGAACACCTTATACCACGGCAAATCACTGGAGAGGGAGAGAGAGAGAGAGGGACAGTCCACATGAACATTACATAACACAGAGGAAACAGAAAAAACATATGTGTACATGTACATACAGGAGGAAAGTGGGCTCAAGCCCGTTTTCCTCCTATTCTAATAATGCATAATTCATCACACTATCCACCATATGCATTCATAACAGCTTCTAATTTATCATAAGTATATAACATCTATAGACTATCCATTTGCTTATGTACATACAGTATATGCACTACATGAATAATACACAAGGGTACATGTACATGTACATGTGCAGAACATAGAGTATTTCACTATGTACCTGATGATACACATACAGGTGTCTCCCTTTGGTCGGTAGAGACAGAAACCAAATCGGTACTTACTGTCCAGATCAGTGAGTACAAAGGTGAAATGCTCCTCATTGTGGCTATAAAGAGATGCAATATAATAACACTTAGGAACATGCATACAGTGTGCAATAGCCTTGCCCAGAAATGGGTGCATATGTGGATGTGCTTAGAGTGTGATGGATGTACATGTAAATGCATACACATAGTGTGGAAATACATTATTAGCCTCATGCATGTTTAAGGCAATTAGCAGGATATCTACATGTACATACAAGTACATGTACATGTATATGTGGTGAGTGTGAAGCAATAGGACTTGAACCCACAACTATCTACCATACAATGTACAGTAGAGCCAATAAGTGCATATATGAATGTTCCCAGTACAGCCAGTAATGAGAATGGCTAGTGACTATATTGGCCTTATCTGGTGAACTGGCTGAGGGAGGTAACGCTTTACCAAAGGCAATTGTCTGTTGTGCCACAGCAATACTGGCAGACAGTACTCAACACTTTGGCAATAGAGGGAGGGAATATCCTAGTAATACAGGCAACATCTGCTGTACTCATCCGGCACATTTTGCAATGTACACATGCACAGATTAAGCAGTGGTGTGTGTGTGTGTGTGTGTGTGTGTGTGTGTGTGAAGGAGAGAGAGAGAGAGAGACTCACTTGACAGCATTGGTGGGAAAGGTAAATTTTGGTAACTGTTTTCTTGTATCATCATCTATATCATGCTCTTTTGGGTACACGGATGTGATCTGACCATCTGTTGGGATAAAGTAGAGAATGTAATGAATGGTTGGGAGAGAGAGGGAGAGGAGCAATGTACAGGTAACAGAAGATTGACCACACAAATGGAAGGATTGTGCTAATTACATGTACATCACGGCATGCTACATGTACATGAAATACATAACTACAATACATGGACAAGAGGAAGGCTGACTCCACATGGACATAGACACCACATTGTGACCAACCTTCACCATCTTTTGGTCTGCTTATTTCCACATAGCACTCATATATTCTCTGGGGCTCTCTGTTGGACAGGAAAGGGGAGTGACAAGTGCTATTCATAGATCAAAGTGCAAGTACATGTATATCATCAGGAATACACTTAAAATAGTGCACACTTATCCTTCTCTTTTGTGATTCTGAATCAACCTCTTGTTAGCACACCAAAATGAATATTGGTACAGGATAACTGTACATTTTCTATGGTATGCACATGTAGTGCAAGTTGGTTACAATGTACATGTACATGTACATGTACATGTATATTGTAATGAGGTGGAAACCATTTATGGCACACACAGCTGCCATAAATGGTGGATGATGAACATGTACAAGTTACATATGAACATGAACCGACACTATATTAGCACAAGTTATACATGTCCATGTAATTGTTAACACAAACAGACAAAGGGAGTTTCTTTGCATTGATTTGCATATTTCATGTGTATGTACATGTAGTCATGTACAAGTAACATGGACTGTTGTAACACAGTATTGGTATATCAAATGCACCATCAATGCAATAACACAGTAAGCCCAATCAAGAAATTATAGTGCCATGGAAAGGAAGGAAGGAAGGAAGGAAGGAAGCAGTTTTGTAAGGGGCAAACTATTATTACCCACCCCCTCAGCCAAGAGTCTCCCCAATACAGTACTACATACATGTATAGTACTACACTAGAGAAGTACACATGTACATTGTGTACGTGTACAATTGCGAGTTAAATTCTACAAAGCACAGTTTACACTGGGGACTTTTTAAAATGACAGCACATATATGTACAAGTCTTGAGAACAACACCAAGCATTAGCTGGGTGCTTTATCTGTCTGTTGGCAGTGTCTCTTGTGTAATGTACACACAACAGTGTTTTAACTAGTGCTGAAATACTCCAAATGCTCACACTAAATACACACGCACATCACATCACACATACACACTTTCACTTGTGCGTGTGATGCATCAACATATTTACACAGAGCTATAGCAGTACACTACATGTATATGGAACCATGTAAAACATGGAGTGCAACCAATCACCTGGGTTGAGACTCCCCTCAAACATAATGCTAACACTCTATGTACTTTATATACAATAAGTGGCTACATGGAAATGTACATGTCCATGAAAACCATGTGCATAGCACACTAGCCAAACAGGAATTTTAAGAAAGAAGAAACCATTAAGCCACTCCAGACATACATGTATATGTCTACATGATATATAGTTGGTCCATAGCTCACCTACCAATGCCCCACATTCCTCTAATAGGGGACACAGCCCATACTACTACTGCAGAGTACGGCTCATATGGTACAGGTATTGCATGCCTAATACCTCATGCGCAACAGACAATTAACACAAAAGGGAAAAAATGTTGACACTAAGGGCAAATGATACATTTACATTGTACCATACATGTTACATGTATGTGTCTATAATATCTATGATTGTACATGTATATGATCATACAAATGTTAATAGGTACATTGTAGGAGCCTAAACTAACAGTATTGACAAACATGGACAGGAGTTGTTGTCTTGAATGTGTACACAATCCTTGAAATTAGGACACCTCGTTAATCAGGACACCCCTCACTTGACGTAGTCGAGGGATCCAAGCCACATAGACTTTTGAGGACAGATGTAGGACATGATACAGTTCTGCTATTAATGATCTGGCATATACAGACTTGTGGTAGGTACATGTAGCTGAAGTAAGTTCACTATCTACATTTGTAGCTGTATATGTACATGCATGAAAATCTTCTCAGAGCCATAATACAGAGTAGAGAAGCATGCGTACAAGTAGCCAAAACATGCATGCTATGCACAGCCACACACACACACCTTCACATACACACGTGTGATGATATGGAAGCTGTAGGCAGTTCATTAGCGTACAGCAGCCAGTGGAGGATGCACTGTAAAACACAACACAATGAAGCTCAGCACCCCCTGGCCAGTCTTGTAATAAAATGTAAAGGGGACCACATCAGAGCACACACACAATGCTATATAGTAAGTACATGTACTTCTGAGCTGCATGCAATGTTGATAGTTCAGTGGCCAGTGGTAAAATGACAGTGTTGACAACACTGGTAGGACATGCACATGTTGACACAGATAAGTAGTTTGCAATACATGCTCTTTTCTCAATGGAAAGTGGAGTTGATTTTCGTTCCTTTGAGTCAACACGAGGAAGGAAGTCACTCCAGTCTTCAGTACATGTACTAACACGTACACTAGAGTCTTGTACTGAAACCAGCAACATACACACATAAACCAGGCTACAGGAAGGCGATACAACCACCAAAGCCTCAGTGACACGACCCCTCGTCACTGAAACTACGTATTTTAACACACTAGAGCATTGCTCTAAGTTAGAAAACGTCTGCACTACTCGTTAAAGCCTCTACTAGAGAGGACACAGCACCAAACCACAGATAAGACACGAAACACACAGGCGTAAACGTACCTCAAGCGGGTGTCCATATCCCCGAGTTTATACACTACATAACACTCTGGAGGCGAATCCTCCAACGCTTCAAAAAGGAACGCTTCAACTTCCGAACCACTTCAATATACACAGCACCTGTCAGGATTCATATCACGTGCGAGTCATAAGACGATTAAATAATGCGCAGCACGCGCGAGTAATAGAGAGTTTGTATATAGGCCCATATAGAAGGTGCATAACAAAATAAAGTATCTAAATCAGTGTGTAGCAATATTTCCGAGGTTGATAAAACAGTACGAAGTCATTGAGTCCTTTCAATACCACTGTGTTTGGGCTTGAGGCTGGCCATAGCCATCTTGTCCGGTTTGCTGATAGGCAGACTGTTGCTGATAGCTTCCACTTGCAGGCTGTTGTTGGTAGGATGGCTGTTGCTGCTGGTGATAGCCACTTGGCTGGTAGCCACCCTGTGAATAACACACATATTTAACTGTCACTTCATCATAAATGAATCTCATTTCCTGGAAAATGGCAAAGTTCTCAACCTTGTTAGCGAGAACACCAATTTGCTTATGCAATAATAACACAATTGATGACAATTGTCATTCTTGCCCCTGTAGTTAACTAGTAATGTCAGCTAGTGAATGACTGCTGAGACGTAACTTGCTACAAACAACATGCACATACATGCAGAAAGCTCAGTTAGAAACAAGTACATGTACATGCATACAACTACATGTACGTTACTACACCTGTTGTGGCCACTGATGCGACCCAGCCACCTGCTGTGCTGATTGCTGGTGTTGTTGCTGGTATCCAGTGTACGTCTGTTGCATGTACTGCTGAGGTTGCTGTTGAGCAGCTGCGGAACTTGTACCATACATTCCTTGAGACTGCATAGGGCAGGATGAGGAATAGAAAATGCAGACACGCATGTATACGTATGCATGTATTCATGTACATGTGCATGTAGTACATGTATTTGGTACACCAAAAACTTCCTACAGGTAACGCTACATATACATGGTATATTACCTGTGTATCTCGTGGGTCTGTCCAAGAGGCCTGTGTAGGGTACCTCATACCCCCACTAGCACCTCCCCTCATCCCTCCTCGTCCCCCAAACTCGCCCCCCTCCCTTCCCCCTCCCCCACCACCAGGACGAGACAACAGGAACAACTCAATATAGCGGTGACCTGAGATAGAGCAAGATACAGTGGAACTATATAAATATTGTACATGTAAATATACAGTACATACAATTTTACAACCACTGGACACCTCTAAAAATCATACATGATTACACATCAGGAGGCTTACCCATATGGCTATTGTGTTTCTCCATGGCCTTCTCTGCCTCTTCATGTGTGTTAAACAGCACCTCGGCCGCCCCAGACGGCCGTCCATACTGGTCATAGTCAACCTCCACTTTAGCTGGAACATGTGGGAGGAAGAAGTCCATTATTTCCTTTTCTTTTGCAGAGTAAGGCAGACCCCGCATTTTGATGGGGTGTTTTGGTCGGTCTCCTTCCTCTCCTCCCCTCACTCCCTGAGTGGGACGTATGGGAGGATACGCAACCATTTGATTACCATCGCTCCCTGCTCCATAGCTAGGATTGACTCCATACTGATCGAACCCAGGCTGAGAGCTGTAATCATATCCACCCTGGGAATATTGAGGATAGCCTCCACCGTAACTGTTATATCCACCACCTCCGGGAGGCATCCCACCCCCTCGCATGCCCCTCCCCCTCCCCCTCTGCCCCCGCTCATATCCACTGCCGAATTTCCCCCCGTACCCCCCCGAGCCATAGCCCCCGTACCCTCCATGGCCTCCCCTCTCTCCCCACTGTCCAGGACGACTATAAGGAGTGCCTCGGCACCAACGATTTTCCCTTGATGCTACAGGACGAATTTCAGCATGAGTGCTGCGAAATACCTCTATATACCTGTATGGACACAAATTCAAAACCAGACATCCTTTAATGCATGTGTTACAGGCACCTTTACAATGTTCCTTCACACCACAAGTACGCTAACCTATGTCCAATCATCTGGCGATCCTTGTAGAGAGCTTTCTCCGCCTCCTCTGGCTTGATAAACTCCACATACGCTTCCCCAGTTTCTCGACCATCAGCATCAACTTGTTGTGTAATGCCTCCAGCAGGAATAGACATGTCTGGTATGTCATATACATGTACATGTACACACAACACATAAATAAAATTAAGGCATGGAAGGAACAAGTACATCAATATAAACTATATTAGTATGTACAGTGATTCAAGCTTACCACAGTGACTATTGACGTGTACTAACACAGACTGAAAAGCACATAGACTTCAGGTGGCAGGTGGTGGATATGAAAGCCCGTGATATACATGTAAATGCAGTACACCATACCAACACACATACACAGGCACACAGGCACACAGGCACACAGGCACACACACATACACACACAACACACACACCGCACACACACACCACATCACACCCATGCAACTATCATTACAGAGACAGAGAGTAGTACACTGCATCTAACAAGCCCCCTCCTGAGGCTGCCCCAACCTTGGAAGAACTGTCGGATATCTTCCTCAGTACACCTGTAAGGTAACCCACGCAGTCTCACAACTCCCCCAGTTCCCCCACCAACTTTCTCCGCCATACGGCCTTCCCACTCCAACTGCCCCCTGGTGGCCCTGAAAATCTCCACATACCGCTTCCCCATATGCTCGTTGTTGTGCCCCAGGGCCTTACTCACATCTTCCTCAGACATCAGCTCTACAAACGCCTCGCCTGAGGGGCGTCCGTCAGGAGCAAAGGAGAAGCGGACTCCCTTCTCACCATCTGTCACCTTGCAGTCGTGAAGGAGGTTGAGAACATCGCGGGCTGTTGCTGAGTAAGGCAGGCCACGTAGACGCACTACAAAGTCTGTTCCATTATCCTGGAGTTCAGAAAAGAAGTAACACAATCTAATCAAGGTCTGCTCTGCAACACGAGGTGTTTGTGTGCACATGTGCCCACACACAGCTATAGGACCTAGGTACATGTCATTGACTCTAGGAACACCTCTGCTTCACTTGTTATAGATTGTTGCTTGCTCGCAAAAGCTAAAGCTGATAATATTTCAGTGATACCTATATATACATGTACATGAACATGTGTCTGTTATACTGGTTTTGTACAAGACGTGTACTTGAACACACATATATTTACATATATGTAGTGGGAATGCTGCCAAGGTTGTCTAGATTGACATTTGTACATGTTCTAGAACATGTTAACATGTCCTAGAACATGTTAACATGTCCCTGGCCCCACCCTAACTATGTAAACACATGACGTGATGTTAGCTAAATACACACTATGTATTGTAGCTGAACTCACTCCTGGCTGGCTGGAGAGAGCATGATCAGCCACAGCTCTGCTCACGACACTAATCTCAATGTACCTCCTGCCCATCATCTGGTTATTCAACTGCTGTGCCTTGTCCAGATCTTCCTGAGACTCCAGTTCTATCACAGCCTCACCTTGTGGTCGCCCATCAGGACCCATCAAGATATGAATACCATCCTTCCCATTCTTAATGCCACAGCTGGAGAAAAACTCCGCCACTTCGTTCTTTGTGGCATCATATGGCAAGCCACGTGCCATAACACCGTAGTAGCCCCCCGCGTCAATCTAAGGGGGCACAAATTTTGCACAAATGTCGACGTTTAAGATACTGAAAAAATTGCTCATATAACCCTTTCCCTTACAGTGAACTGTCCTGCCATGTCAGGGTCCTGTTCAGAAGAGTCTTGTGAAGGTGATGGATTCTGGCCGTGAGAAGGAGAGACCGCCATTTTTTCCACAACGCCTCGATGCGGTTTTCTATTTATGCACATGCGCAGAAAACTTAGGCATACATATTAAACTTTGAACTTTGTGAACACCATCACGATCATTGTGTTGTGAAGCTCGCTATATACCTCTCGGCTATCATGGCATGTAAGTTTCTGTGTACGTAGAATGCACATATCACTTGTCCTCTACAGCTAAGCTACTGGTACTTCTGCCACTGAAGAGAACCACACTAGGTGGTCGAAACGTTTGGCACATACTTAAATATATTTCTTCTGACTAGATAGTGTATGTTGAACAATGTTTGTCTACTTTCAGCTGATGTAGACGGCGTGATCGATGTGTTGAAAGATCATGTTGGGAAAGACTGGAAGAAAGTGGCTCGAGAGCTGAAGTTCACACAAACGGATATTGATGCTATTGAATACAGGGAAAGAAATGATCTGAAAGAACAGATTCATTTGTTCTTTGAGGAGTGGAAGATGCGTGAGGGGGCAGGCGCTACTGCTCAAAAGTTAGTCGATGCTATCAAAGCTGCAAGACTCCAGGGTATTCTGGATAACATAAGGAGTGCATTACCAGGTATTTAGAATGCTGTTTTGAATGAGCATCACCATTACCTAATGTTTTAGCTGACACACTGGCTTTCATTTCACTTTAGACAGTGAAATTAATACGATGCCAGTGCAAGAATCCTCACAGGAAAATGAGCGTGAACTCATTCGCAGGAAGAGACTTGAGCGTCTTGTTTCTGGAGGGTCAGACAACCCTGATTCACCAACATCTGAACCATCTAAAAAGGCTGTGCTTAGATCAGTTGGCACTCCTCCTAATAGTTCAGTCGTTTCAGAAGTGATGAAACCTTCTGATTCCCCGCCTGTGCAGGGTATTATGAGAAGCAGTTCCAGTCCAAGAATGCAACAATTTGAAGTTGGAGACGTTGTGAAAATCGAACGTAAAGGGAAACCGTGGTATGGTGTAATTAGGTGGATAGGGAATCTTCCTAATGTTGAAGGCAGTTCAGCTGGCATTGAAATGGTATGAAATGGGAGCATAGTACGTAACTTTATAAAAATTGATGACGTAGCATTCTTCTTGTATTGTTATGTAGGAAGAGAAAGTTGAAGGTGGACATTCAGGAAAGTGGCTTGGGTCACGTTACTTCACATGCGAGGATGGCTATGGGCTGTTTTTACGTACCTCTCTACTGAAACCTGATGATCGGTTTGACCCTCCCCCTCTCATAGAGGGACCTACACCCAAAGGAGAAGATGCAGAGAAAGACAAGCAACCATCGTCCTACTCTCCACTGTTGAAAAGTGCCGTTACATCACCCATGTTGAAAACAGCCTTGTCTCTTGCGAGCCCAAATTCCCCTGAAGAAGAGCCTGGATTTGCATCCATCAATGATGGAGCTACAGCAAGCAGTAAGTCATAATGTGCATTTTTGCTTACTGCATTGTCATATTATACCTCCCCTAGCCTCATGTTGCTCTCTTCTGTCTTTTCATTATAAGGTGATGAGATGCAGTCATTTGAGTGTCCTGGGGATGTCGCTGGCTTTATCATTGGTAAAGATGGGAAGAATCTCAGGGATGTGGAGTCACAGACAAACACAAAGATTGTGGTCCACAAGAATGAGCATGATAAGACTGCAAACACTAACGTATTGATTCTTGGGAAGAAAGAAAATCGTGAAAAAGCATTAATTTTGATAGCTCAAAATGTCCATCGAAAGATAGCCCTCCACACTGCTACAACCGACACTGTGATGATACCAGGTCACCTTTGTGGCAAAGTGATAGGAAGAGGTGGAGCGAATGTGCAAGCAATTCAGAATCTGACTGGTGCACGCATCCAAATTGAACGCAAGGAGGGTCTAGATGCTATACTTGACCGTGATGGGCCCCGTAAGTGTGAAATTAAGGGGTCACCTGAGCAGATTGAAAAGGCCAAGGAGCTGATTGATATGGCACAGAAAGGGGTGGACATTGCTGAAACTGCTTTTATTGCTGCATTTGTGGTGAAATTTTTACAGGAACTAAAGAAAGAGGATTCAACCTGATCCCTACGTTATACATTATCAACATGTAATTTGGCCTTAATAGTACTAGAACTAGTTGAGCTTTACATGTTAATTAGGCATAAGTTTTTTTGCTGTGTGGCTATTATATTATATAGTGTTTTATTTTCACTTTAATTTTCTTTAAATTTGCTGGCCAGCTGTGTTTCCCACTTTAAAGTTACCAATAGTAGTAGATATTTTTTATTGTTCAATTATGGCATGTGGTTATAACATTGTCACAATTTATGACCATAATATAATATATTATAATAATATATGCATTCCACAAAATGATCAACTATAGAATGAATGGCTGTTTACTACAATTACACGACATCTAATATGTTAAAAACTGTATACACTGGCTGTTTTGTATAACGAAGCTACAGTCATTGAACTTGGTATGACTATGGTTTTTCAGAGCTCTCCACAGGTTCCATTTGAAGGTCGTTCCTACTACCACCCAATTGAAGGTCGTTCCTACTACCACCACCATTATCTGTCCCTTCAAACTTGTTCTTAACACCGAGCAACTTCTTCAGGTTATTACTCATGAAGTACGGGTTTTCCTCAGTGCCATCATTCCTCTCGAGGTCCTCCACTGAGTGAAGACATGATATGTGTTGTGAGCACTACATATAGCCTATTTACTGTACAATATTATACCACAATAACTCATACTAAGGAATATTTGTATAACAATGTCTCTACAGCCTGTATATCTACATTAAAAGCATTTGCATCAGTGATTTCAGGTTAACCAGATTTCGGGGGTTAAAGGATACATGAACATTATTTTACAGTCCTTTTTATCAGTGTCTTCATTTCATTGGTCCTCATTAGAGGGATATACTGTAGTAGGTAATAAGCTCTGTGGAGCTGCTTACAGGCACAGATGAAGATGGTATCCACTGCCATGTGGAACACACTCATGAATCCAGAGGCAATGAAAAATGACACTCCAATGAGTATCTGCGAGAGGAAAATAAAGCATGAATATCCTTTCCTTTAAAAAATGCTAGTGCTAATACAAGTGATCACAGTTCTGGGGACGGGGGCTTACCATGACAGGGATTAGGTAGTAATTGAGGGGTTCATCCCACAGCGATTCTCCCTGATCCTCATAGGGACTAAATCCCAAATAAGCCAGAATGCCTGTATTTGTAACAGACAAGAATGACAATGTCACATCCTCCTATACTGTATACATTAGATACTGTACATGTTACTGTTGGCTTTGAATTAGGCGGTGGGGTTTTTCCTCATTCCCAGGCTGATTCAAACCTGTGGCTTTGAATCAGCCTGGGACAAGGCTCTTCCTAGGTAGGCTTGTGTGGTTTGTGATGGATGGATATTATTGTTCTGAAACCACAACTGCTCTAAGGTATGTAAGTCTAGGCCCTCACAGAGCAGCTACGCATACACATACACTGTACTGATGAGGGTCAACTAGCCTTAAACAGTTTTCCGCTATTTGCCTAGTTTGCTCTATGCACACATACATGGTTATGGTGTGTGAAATTGGGCAATGGACTAACCAATGACAGACACGATACATATTTTTCCCAGGAAGAGAAGAAACCCCACAATCCTGTCCTTCACTGCCGTCCTGGAAGACCACAACATACACTAGAGACACCAGCACACAATATAGTACTTAATGAGAGGGAGGCCCCCACTTGATGATGGCAATATAGCTCTACTGTCTCAATACCTCTGATATGTGCATGAATGGTATTCACGTGATTGCAAGTTTGAATTTTGCTCATTTTCACTTGCTAGCACTCATCTCAGTAGTTCAGTAGTGATGCCTATAATGCCTATACTTACGTGAGGATGTTCCTGAGCATTAACTTTACCGCTTTACAGGCACCAGTACAGAAATCACAGCCGTAAATAGCAATCTGATGAGCAAGAAACCAAGGTCGATAACAATCCATCTGCCACTTCTGTATATAATCTACATACCTCTATGTAAGCTTGTCTGTTGATGTATCGGAACACCTTCTCCAGTAGCCAGAAGCAACACTGAAGGATGCAGAGGATTATCCGGGCAATCCTACCTGTTTTGCCCTTTAATTTCTTCTGTATGTAAGCGATGATGATACGTATCAGCTGGATGATGGCAATGATGAGAGCTCCAAATGCCAGGGAACCAGAGTGGAAACTAATAAACCAAACAGAGAGGGGGGGAGGGAAGGGGAGGGAAGGGGAGGGGAGGAAAGGGAAGGGGAGGGAAGGGGAGGCCAACATGATAAATCTCATCAACATGAAGCAACACATCCAAGATGTCAGTTAAATGTGTATGTACAGGCAAATAAACATGACATGGCAAGATAGATAGGACTCACAGAAAGGCTCTTCCCAGAGATCCTAGCACTGCAAAGAGTGGAACATCCTGGCAATATGGAGAAAGTTTGAGTCAGAATAATGGCACACATGAGAATGCTAACAGGTTTGCAAATACGATGGATTCCAAAAACACACATGCATGCACACACACACACACACACACACACACACACACACACACACACACACACACACACACACGTACAGTGACTATCTATATACCTTTGGTTTGTGGTATGCCCAATACCAGGAGGCAAAGGCTCCAGCCAGAGTACACTCTCCCAGAGCTAGGATGTAGTTACCAATCCACAGAAGACCAAACAAATGATAGATATGCATCCCTAGCAGAGCACTGCATACATAAAATGAGTAACCTCACAATCACATCATTCCTATAGACACACACACACACACACACACACACACACACACACACACACACACACACACACACACACACACACACACACACACACACACACACACACACACACACACACACACACACACACACACACACACACACACACACACACACACACACACACACACACACACACACACACACACACACACACACACACACACACACACACACACACACACACACACACACACACACACACACACACACACACACACACACACACACACACACACACACACACACACACACACACACACACACACACACACACACACACACACACTATTATGTATGATGGGTAAATGTTCTGTCACATGTGGAATTACTTAGCAGTGAAACCACTAGTGAAGAATGCTGTCTTGATTTTAGTTAAGATATGGTAAAAGTAGTCCACTATGGGACTCTTGTCTCACTTGGAGGTGATAAATTCATCAAACATGCAGCTGATGTTGCCCACTATCGTCCCGTTCTCATCCCGAATGGTCAGCACACCATTAGTTTCATTTTCACGCTCCGTACGGATCTCAAGTTCCGTAAAATCCTGTTTATGAAAGCCACAATATTGTTTTGTATACATGTATGTGTGTGAAACATTCTGAGAGGAGCTCACATCAATATCACATATAGTCCCATTGGAGAGAGGGTCTGGGTCCAGCCTAATAATGGTCCTCTGATCAACAGTCAGGGAACCAGTGGTTAGGATACGGTACGTGGGTTCAGACGCTGTTAGCAAGAACCTAGGGTCACACTTAGTCAAGGAAAACACCTCAAATACATGTTTTATAGTTAACTATTATTAGGGGCAGTGATGGGTGGGATACACTGCTACAACTGCCCAGTAGAGGAATAAGAGAATAAGCAGCACCCATGTGAAAACTGGGTAGAATACACTCGTAGGAACACCTCCAACTGCCCTGTTAGTGGTAATAATACATGTGTTAACTACAAGTGCCAGTGCTTTCATGGGTGTGTGATATTACTTTGCTGCTTCCTGGATGATGGCAATGGAGATCCTGATTTTCTTGCCGAGAAAGATGAGAATGAGAATAATCGCCAATAGCAAAACTGTACCAACGATGCCTGTACGTAGCATGTAGTCATATCACAATACATACACCTCCAAGACTCAAAAGGCAAGTATACATGTATATACATGTATGTACACCACAAACCCCTTAATCAGAAAGGATATTTCTTCTGCTCCAAGTGTCAATATTACAGTGATTTTACTTCATATGCACATGTACAGGCAGAGCAACTAGGGATACATGATACTGATGAGGGCTAACTAGCCTGAAAATAGCTGTCTAGCTTGCTCTTGTACACGGTGTTTTCATATACATGTAGCTACATGTATACATGTACATGTTGCACTCACCACCGGTCAGCCAGGTCTCTTTCTGGTACCTGAACCATGGCAGCTGGGAGGAGATAAAGGATCTGAACACCTCTGTCTGTCCACACAGTTTGTTGGAGAGGGTCTCAGTGTCGTTCAAAAATTCAGTGAGAGTTGCAGAGTCTGAGTCAAATCTGTTAAATACATCTTCTGTGTCTTGAAAACAGTAGTACTGGTAGTATGAGAATCCTGCGACTGTGTGTGTGTGTGTGTGTGTGTGTGTGTGTGTGTGTGTGTGTGTGTGTGTGTGTGTGTGTGTGTGTGTGTGTGTGTGTGTGTGTGTGTGTGTGTGTGAGTGTGTGTGTTTGTGTGTGTAGGTGATGGAATTGTCAAAAAGAGAGGAGAATAAAATTTCCGCAAGAGAAGCCATGATCAATAAAACTAACTGATCGCTAACAATACGGGAGCTGCGATGATTGTGACCCACACAACAATAGGAGCAAAAAACCTCATCAGCATAATATAGAGGAATGACACAACCAATGTGACACCTACACCACTGTAGAGGAAAGAGATACATGTAATATGTGAGGAGGGAGGGGGGCTCCTTGTTATGTTGACATCAAGTGGTGATCGGCCTTACATAAGGAGGGCAGGCCACACCACAGTCAAATCTGCATAGACATCCAGGAGAAACTGCTTAGCCTCCACCAGAAGAGCCTGTGTACTGTGTGAGAGTAAATACAAGAGGTGTGTATATCCATCACTGGTGTAATCTCTCCATCATAAAGATGAAGGGATGGGACTCACAATGATCCATTGACTATGGCGTCGATATTGACACTAGTGATAAGATCCTCTAGTGTCTGGTTCTGGATAGACTCGTCAGACTCAAATGTCAGAGTATCGTTAACTAGATCATCCAGATCGATAATGGTTGGGATACAGCGCCGAGCAACTGGAGGTGGTAGGAGGGTGGGAGGGTAGAGGGAGGGGGGAGGGGGAGAGGGAGGGTAGAGAGAAGGGGGGAGGGGGAGAGGGAGGGTAGAGAGAAGGGGGGAGGGGGAGAGGGAGGGTAGAGAGAAGGGGGGAGGGGGAGAGGGAGGGTAGAGGGGGAGAGGGAGGGTAGAGGGAAGGGGGAGGGGAAACGGAGGAAGGAGTAGGAGGAAGGGGGGAGGGGAGAGGGAGGAGGGAGTAGAGGGAAGGGGGAGGGGGAGAGGGAGGAGGGGGTAGAGGGAAGGGTGGTAGTAGAGAGAAGGGGGAAAGGGTAGAGAGGGAAAGATACTTGAAGGTAGGAAGCAAGTGCATAGGGCTACCATGCAATTACATACATGTACATGTATGTAGTCATAACACATATGTAGGTGTGCAAACGCCTAACATACATGTACATGTAGGTTAACCAACCTGTTCTGCTTTGGAGGTAGTAAGGAGCACATCTCTCATTGGCTATTTCATCTAGCAGCATCTGAAGGAGGAATCATATTCTAACAACCAACAACCATAGTCTTTTGAGTCTCATCAAGTTTTGCCTCTACTGGTATGGTATAAGCAGCCAGCCCTCACTCTTTTAGTTACAGCATTTCCACTCACTGAAATAAGTTCAGAAGACTCAATGAGATCAAAGCCTCCAGTGATATTCTGGTATATTTCAGTGTCCACCTCATCTATACACACTGGATCATCCCTCACTCCAAACTCATTCTTATCAGGACAATCCTTCACACATACCTGAATCACAATGATAGTATGTTTTTCAGTGCAGACAGTAATGTATTATGTTGTTGTAGTGATAGAGTTTGAATTTCAGTAGTCATTGTCTGACATTGCCTGACTTGTGTGCATGATGTACTCTACCTGCTGAGTGGGGCAAGTGAATATAGAGTTTGTGTCAACGTCTCCAGTAAGTATTTCAGAGACGGAGACTACAGTGGCACACCGCTTGATGTCAAAGAACAGCAGATATGGTTTGTCCCTGCACACACACACACACACACACACACACACACACACACACACACACACACACACACACACACACACACACACACACACACACACTCAAAGGTACATACGTATGTGCCTACTGTACATTTAATTCACATGGTGGATGGATGTAACAGATGTACATGTACATGTATATGTAAGCACTGACTTGACATCATCGTGCACACCACACAGCCGGCCCCTGGAGTCTGTTGGATAGATCAGTCTCTCTGGTCGCCCATCCACAAATGCTGTAACATAAAGAATATGACTACTCCCATTCCAATGCATGGATACAACTACTCCCATTCCAATGCATACATGTATATGGATACGACTACTCCCATTCCAATGCATACATGTATATGGATACGACTACTCCCATTCCAATGCATACATGTATATGGATACGACTACTCCGATTCCAATGCATACATGTATATGGATAGGACTACTCCCATTCCAATGTGTATGTATCTAGACAGGACTACTATGTAGGAGTCAATTTGCATGTCAAAAAAGCTCAATGGACCGCAAAAATGCAATTCACTCCCCCTACATAGAAACATTTCTTGCCTAATAACCCGATACGTGTACATTTGATAAGTGATATTTTCTGATCATGTTTACATGTACCATGTACATATGTGTGACGGAAAAGTCTAGTTGAAAGTAACCGAAACTGAAAATAGATATTTAGAAGCCAGTACTGTGTGATACACAAACTCATTTCTGCACCATACATACATACATACATACATACATACATACATACATACATACATACATACATACATACATACATACATACATACATACATACATACATACATACATACATACATTGAATGGCCATATGCACATGTAAATGAGTGACCATACATACATGCTACATTGAATGGCCATATGCACATGTAAATGAGTGACCATACATACATGTATACATGTTTACATGCTACACTAACCTACGATGGCAATGGCAAGCATTCCAATTATGAAGGCTAGGAACACAGCTAGACACAGGATATCTTGTGGTCGCCTGGAAATGATTCGAAAACAAGTTACATCATCGTGATGATCACATAACACCTCTTTCATGTTTTCAAGCTAATTGTTGACAGTGTACCATATACATCTCAGGCACAGGAAGTAAGGGAGTGAGAAGACTGTGGAATGAGTAACTAAAGAGCTATCAAAATACATATATGCATACCCTAGTAACCTTAGCCTGGCTATTACAAACCTCATACAGTCATTTACATACAGTGGCACAATGCAAAGGGAAAATACAATGTACATTAGTGTGTGGAACAGCAATAGCCGTAAACAGATGAAATCGACACACACACTTCTTTAAGTCAAGGCTCTGCTGAGGCAGCTGGCATTATGGCAGAGTTCAATCACTTCTGAAATACATGACATTGTACATGTACATGTAGGGATGATGTAAAAATTAATGACAGAGTGGGTAGAGTAAGTTTCCCTATTAGTGGATACTGTCAACCTGACACAGTGCTGGCCTGCATACAGGCTGTTTATGGAAGAGTTAGAGCTAGTTACACACACACACATTCTCACATGTACACACAGTATTGAATACCAGCATTAGCAGTGCTATGTAAATAGGCTTAATCCCAGGGGGTCTCTCCCTCATGTGAGGTAGAGCCTGGGTACAGGGTTGGAGAAAACCAGCCCCACGAAGCACAGCTAGAAGATAGTTCATAGATCAATTGCAAGTGATGAAATACATGTAAATCACAGGAATCAGAGCTGGCAAATGACAACCCAGCACATGTAGATCTACATGCACACCCATAGATACGTGTAGTAGAGTAAACTCTGCTTTAACTTTACAGTAGGCGTTCCAAGAGTGTTGCAGCACTACGGAGCAGCGCAATGGCATGCAATTAGCAGCTAGTTTTTACCACACACCACACGCATACACACAATCACAATGATTTGTAAACAAGGGGAGAGTATTAGCAACTGAATTCACCTGTTTTTGCCACGAATAGGTCCCTTGAAGTCAGGATTGTGTTCGATAGGTTCTCCTGTAGCAGCAAAAAAGGGCGTTGGAACATATACAGCTATAGATGTACATATAATTTGTGATCTGCGCATGCAGCTAGGAGCCTAGGTAATGACTGGTGTCCATTGACGACTAAGAGAAGCAGCTGTCCTCCAAATGCTTACTCTTTCCCCCGTCCGTCTCATCCTTGGCCTCGCCCAAACAACCACATCCGAGAATAGTTGTCATCCTAATCTGCTATCACTGCCTATTACCACTGAACCAGCGTATTTACTATCAGGAGCTAGTCTAACAAAATGCAAAGCAGCTGCGTCGGCATATACTAGGCAAGCAATTTTCACGGCAAGAATGCAAGAAATTGAGTGACAGATCTAGCCCTAATTAACGCGCAACAACAAACAGGGCGGGGCAACAGAGAATGCAAAACGTTGGCCACCGCGGAGGCTCACCACTTCCTGGCTCATCTAGAGGCAACTTGGCTTCATCTAGGAGTAACTTGGCCTCATCTCGCAGTAGCACCGACGGTATTCACGTCCTCAGTCAGGAAAACGGAGATGAATTAGAATCCTACCTCTCCATCTTGGCTGGGGAAGGAAAGAAGAAGCAGAAACAGAGGGCCGTGGTAGACTGGGGAAAATTACTAGACGGCCATGAAGAAGAATACCACAACAATCAAGGGGAGGGAGAACTGGACGTTCATAGGAGTGTGGAGCCTGATGCAGCAGCTCCTATTCTATTCCTGAAACCCCAAGCTAAACAATCCAAGCCACAAGCAGAGCCTGGTCAGTCTACAGGAATTGATTCCACAAGAAGGTTCCCTATCCAACCCAACTCACTAAAAGATCTTTCCAGTAAAAAAATTGGACTAAACGTTAGCCTAGTTGGGTCCCACATGGACATTGATCTAGCAGATTCAGTATCACTGACAGACACTACAACAACCACTGAGGAGTCACGGTCAGAAAACACCACCGACTTGTTGGCTAACACTCCTCCTCCTAGTTGTAACAAGAGAACAGATCGCATTGAATCTACACTTCCAGGTGGTCCTGATGAACAGAGTGAAACTGTACATGTATATGTAGATACAAAAATGGACAACAGAAGACTATCAGCTTCTCAGGCACCCGTAATGAATGAAAAAGATACAGTATCTATTGAGGGAGACAGTAGTGATCTGTCTCTGTCCCAAAACCTCTTCAGAAACAATCTCTTTACACTGGACCAGTTGGTAGCAGGGAGTGCTATCTCCACAGCAGATGAGAATACATTGGACTCTTCTAAGGAGATAAATGTGGAATTGGCTCGGCCATATGAGGTACAGTCCCTTGCTGATTTAGAGTCACTTCCAGAAGAAAGTAAAATTGAGTTACAGAGCACAGTTAAAGAACATCAGATGTCAGCGCCAGGTGTGCATCAGACAAAGGCAGACGACAGAGCTGCTGAAGAGAGCTACTCATTGAATGGAAGACACTTGGATCACCACACAAGTGTAGTTGACGGTAAAGATTCTTCATCTGTCAGTTACGAGGAAGACTTTGAGAGTGATACAGTGGAAAGCAATGGTTCAACACATGGCTTGGGAGATGCAGCCACCTACCTTCAGGCTCCAGCAGGAAAAAGAACTGAAGAATCTACATTAGATAATGAGTCAGACAGTTCAGAGTGGGAGCAGGCACATGCTAATTCCACTTATTCCTCACCTCAGAGTCATCCCAAACATCATAATACTACTACTGATACTACTATTTGTGCTACTACTGATTCAGACTCCAGAACACATACATGTGAGAGTGGAACTATGACAGAGGAATCGTACCTACAAGGTAAATGCATGTGTACTCATGTATGCATACATGCCATGCATGGTCATAATGGGTATATTGCAGGAATACACAGAGAACCCACTTCTGCAAGCTCTACTCAGCCTCCTCTTTCTACCCTCTGTGAGTACCCACCACTTCACCCCTCCCCACTCCTCCCTCACATCCTCACACCTAGTCATGTCACTGGTTAGTGCACTGTTTATATAATCTTTGCATCATTAACCATCCACTACATGATTTTACTTCCCTCCTAGCTCTCTCTGACTCTGTCTTCAGATCCCCCACCCCAGGGGTCCTCCAAGACTTACTGCGACGTCAGCTAGCACTGACCAGGTCACTAATCTCTCACTCTCACTCACTGGCCCAGCAGCTCTCTGACTCCATCACTCCCAACTACCACTACACCACTCTTGAAGATACCAAGAAGGTCAGTGTACATTGCAAAGTTCCTCTGTCATGGTAACATACATGCACAAGTCTTTACAACTCAGCCATCCTGAAACTATAACTTTCTCCCTCTTACTCCTCTTCTTGTGCAGTATATATCAGAGCACAGGCCAAAGGTCCTCAGTACAGAGGAGGCACAGCTGCTAGTCTCGCAGGAAGAGAATACATAAACACCACAATTGTCACGTACATGTAAATTCAGCTACTTGTACACACATGCATCGCATAATATATTGGGGGATTCTACTTCCTTTTACCTAAATGTACATATGCATGTGTGAATGGTACATGCATGATCATGAATGATGGTTGGGGAGCAAAAAGATAAGTCTACACACAACGTACAAGAACCGGTATCATACGAACACAATACACTTAGTATTCTGCAATAAACACACATTAGTCAGACGCAAAGCTATCGTCTGAGGCTTCACTTGAAGATGAACCACTCATCCCAACTTCTGAATCATCATCCTCTTCTTTAGCTCCACCCACACCCCCTTGCCCCTGCTCATTATCAGGTAATTCAGCATCTTCATTCTCCAAGATATCTGGGTCGAGGCCATGATTACGCATCTCCATTGCTATCTGCAGTGGATTGACTCCCTGCAAGAAATTATCTTATGCTCCATGTACATAGTGAGACTTAAGACACACACACACACACACACACACACACACACACACACACACACACACACACACACACACACACACACACACACACACACACACACACACACACACACACACACACACACACACACACACACACACACACACACACACACACACACACACGTCTTACTATTCTCTTCATTTTGAAGTATTTTGCATATCTTGGATCATCTTTAGCCTTTTTTCTCCCTGAAAGTGAGTACGTGTATGGACTGAACTCATACAAAACATCCCACACACCACCACTCCCCTTTCAACCTCTCAACAATATATAACAAAGCAGTTATATTTACCTGTGGCTTTGGCTTCCTCTGGTAGCACCAAACAGTGTAGGAACGACAAGAGAAGGTGTAAAAAAAAGTACACATAAATAACGGACAGTACAAAACACTATTTCCAAGATGGAATGCCTGGGGAATGCTCTTTAAACAGTACAATGCTGTACCTTTGACTAGAAACATAGTATTTCTCTACAGCAGTGATACAATGTACCTTTTTGATTATTTTATGTACCTTGGGGAGGTGGTATTTGTTGTTCATTGGAAGGAGCGCTCTCTGAAGGAGGAGGTGCAGAGGTGGAGGTAGAAGAGGGAGGGGGAGCACTCTGTTGTGATGATGAAGGGGCGAGGCCGGCAGATGAGGCACCAGCGGAGGCAACTGAGTCTGGTGGTTGGTACTGCTGAGTGGCCTTCACATCTTCCAGATCAGGAATGGAGGATAGCTAGAAGAGAGGAGGGAGAGAGAAGAGGCCAATAGACTTCTCGTGGATGCAGATTTAAAACAAGCTCTTTATATTTCCAACAGCACTCAGACAGTTGTTGCACAAACACCATTCAATATGCACACACTAACTCTTAATTAACACACCAGTTACATTGTACATGTACAATGTACAGTACTGGTTTCATTATCGCAGCCTTCTCCTAAATAGTAAGTTTGAGTTCACCTGTTCATCAGGTTGAGGTGCTTTCTGATTTGTATGCAGGATTCGGCCCAGCCAGCTGAGCTGCCTTGGTAGCTCAGTTGGTAAGAGCATCGCCTGGAGAGTTGATGGTCGTGGGTTCGAGTCCCACCCGAGGCAGCCAATTTTGCTTTGAAAAATGAATGTTTTGGGCAAGTTGTGTTGTGCTTTGCCTTTCTGTTGTGTTGTTGTTGCCTTGCCTTTCTCAGCATCTCTTGAAGCGATTGTTCATGTGCTTACAAATACATATATACTCAGTCTCTGGAGAATGAACAATAGCCTCCTCACCTTTGCCTCTAATATATTGAGTGAAATATCTAATCTTTGTATTCTGAGGCTGAGTTCTCCCAGTCTCTGTAAAGACAGAGTACATTTACTTTGCACTCAGGGCAATACACATTACCACACACCTCTTCACAGACGGCTGAGAAACGATTAAGGAACTGGGCGGTCTGAGTGACAAAAGCATTGAGGAAGACAAGCGTATTCTTATGTTCTAGAGCTGGCACCTGTAAATAAATGGAAACCAGATATAGTTAGCCCTCATGTATATTAGCCTCTACCCTCACTTTAGTATAGTCAACCCCTGCTCCCACGATAGGTAAGCCGTGTTCATCCATAGCGCTGCTGAAATTAGAATCAACAAACTAACTTTCTATTTGTAGCGCACCTCAGTGCAGTCATGTGACAGAAGGTGCGTAGGCCTATTCTTATAGCGATGGCGTTCCTCAAGAACTTCAGATTAACTCCACAGAACAGCAAACTTATTTTCAAACTTCGTCACTTGCTCCAGAGATCACCAACTGTCGGCGAAGGAGCGACGTTTTTGTCTTCTAATTGGCGCACACCATACCCTTTGGGACTCACCGGTGTCAGACTAGTGCACACCTCTCCCGCTTACAGAGGGCTGGAAGAATTTTTCCCCAAGGGAGATGTGATAGAAGAAGGAGAAGAAACAGGTCAGAAAGTATCTGTATATGTAGTCTACTTCTAGAATGGTACATGTACATTACGTATATCACATGCATGCAATGTGTTATACAGGTAGGCAGTGGGAGGCTAGAGAATTGAGACAGAAGAGCAATGAAGACCTGCACAAACTGTGGTAAGAAAGGATGCTGCACCTTATACCCATCAGGCCATGGGCATGAACATTGTTCATGTGTATATGTATGTTAGGTACATTCTGCTGAAAGAGAGAAACATGCTGATGACAGTGAAACACGAAGCTCGGAGAGTAGGTTTCATTATGCCAGCACCAGAGAGGATGTGGAAGGTACTGCATATTAATAACAGTAATAGTCACTCCACTGTTTGTGATTTCAGGTTAGAAAGTCTATGGCAAGAATCAAGGTGGTTCTGGGTGAGAGGGTAAGTGGGTACAGTAGTAATATATGCAGTACTAGCTGCACTGGTCTATTTGGAATGCAGGAAAGAGCCATAAAAGAAGCTGAAGAAATTATCAAGTCGGACAAGAGAACAGAACAAGATGACAAGTTATTAGACTCAGATCACACACCATCAGACTCTCATAGTGTTGCACAATGATGTACATAAGTTATTAATTAACCACCGCGCAGCCAAGCGATCAGAGCGGCAGGTTTATAGTTATTCAAAAGCCTAACGAGGTACTAAACGCTACATGCAATGTACTAGAGCCGAGCTTCTCTGCTGTGACTGGGCCAGTAAAATATAATTGGCTCCTATTTCCCTGTCCCGTAAAGTGATGCAAAGGCATCAATTACTCATGCGCAAATTTCACTTGCGGGTTCTTGCAAAGTGACACTGACAGCGTAAATACGGTTAACGGGGTTTCCGTCATGCGGAAGTGTATCGCCATATATCATAACCCACCCTGTCTATTAAACCACTTTGCGACGAGGACAGAAGGATTTTTTGTGAGTTTATAAGCATGTGTATCTTTACAACGTCAACATATATATAGGCGTGAGTTTTGTGGCAGTATATGCATAGATAGTATCTATGGTATATGCACCCATGCACGAAGCACGGACCTCTACTAGTGTATTTTGAGGGACGCATGTCTATATTTACTTTATTCATTTCGTAGGAGAATCTGCGAAATCGGTGATCATTTCATTTACTATGTCGTGTGGTGTAATGTGGAGGACTTTTGCAGTATCAACGCTTTGTGTCTTCTACGTTTTTGTCTTCATTCCTCTCATTTGTCCACATAGCAGCGCTTTACACATCAGGGTCAACTCCAAGGAAACGTTTGGAGACATCCCTCTTCTGCAGTGGTACCTGTGTACTACAGGACTCAGATCAAACCTCGTTATAGACATATCAGCTGGTACATACACAATAAGTGGTGGACCATTCTGCATTATCAGAAATCAGAAAAATATAACTTTGCGGGGTGAGCCCGGGACAGAGATTCGTTGTTCAGATGAAGGACGAGGGATGGCATTTTTTAACATCAACAACTTGAAACTTGAAAATCTGGTGTTTAGTAACTGTGGAATGGTAGTACCAAGTGTATTCCCTGGAGATGGCCATGTCACTGTCAATGACACATATGCATATCTAGGTGCAATGCAACGAGCAGTTCTTCTCCTTCTCCACTGTACTAACATTACGTTGGAGAATTTGACTATAGATAAGTCCCATGGCTTTGGTGTACTTGCCATAAATCCTATGCAAAAGACAGTGGCTAGAAACGTGATAATAAAAAGTACCAATAGCCTGGGTCCAGCAGACTCTTGTAACTTTACAGATATGTATTGTTCAGGAAGTGGTGCTGTGTTTCTATATGCCGACACTGACATTACTCACTCATGGATTGAACCTGGACAATTGCAAACATTCAGTCTTGATGTCATTAACTGCAGCTTCACTAACAACACTAACATTCTGCCAGTTTCTTTGCTAGTTGAACATCGTGATACCCTTGGTAGTCCGATTCAGACACAACCCATATTGTTGAATGGAGCCTCTGGCCTGGCAGTATACGTAGGACAGTTGGAATACCACATTGATGTGAGAATCATTAACTCCACAGTGCAGCACAACACCGGTAATGTCAGTGGAATGACACTAATGCACATTAATAGTCTGTGTAACAGTAAAATCCAAATGGATGGTGTGCTATTCAGTCACAACAGCAACGAAAATGGTTGGGGAGGTGGTTTGAACATTGCTGTGATATCATTTTTGGATTTTCTGAAGAAACCTAAAATTTGTTATTTTATAAAGCCCTACCAACCTGAAATTCATGATCTCGTGGAGATAAGTCATTCAACTTTCAGTCATAATGTTGCCAAAAATGGTGGTGCAAGTAACATTTACGTGGCACCCCAGAATATCTCTGACTTGAGGGTTATCTTCAGAGAGACAAAATTTACCAAGAACATTTCTCCCTCTGGAGCAGCTTTTATATCTTATCAGTCCCGCTCACTCATCAACAATAGAAACACATTCATTCTCTTAGAGGATGTGCAAGCATTTGAAAACTATCATCCTCTCTCTGTGTTGTCAAAAGATTCTCCAGAGGACTCGGCAGTTTTCGTGATCAATAATAACTACAATGTCACTGTAGTTGGCACAAAAGGAAAGGGCAGTTTCTTCTACGACAACCCAGTCAGTGTATTTCGGACATCAGGAACTAACGTGATTTTGGGTGGTACCATTCTCTTTAAGAATAATCAAGGGTTCAATGGAGGTGCTCTCAGTCTACTTGATAACTCAGTTTTGTTTATTCATAATGGGTCATCACTGAACTTTACAAATAACACTGCTCTCACTCGAGGAGGTGCCATCTACTCGAACACTCTCGGAGCCTCTGTTTCTACAACGTGTGCTATTCAGTTTCTTGGAGAGAAACGTATTGCAATTGAAGAAGAACAACTTCAGCATCTCAACGTTTCGATTACTTTCTCTGATAACAGTGCTACAAATGCAGGTAACTCTGTATATGGCAATCCACTCTATTACTGCAACTTTCTGTCCATGTCTGCAGTTGACCATGTAGATCTAATAAGTGGAAATGAAAAAATCTTATATGATCATGTTTTTAATTTTAAAAACTCAGACGATAATACACATGCTGAAGTAAGTTCTCTGCCAGAAGAAATCTGTGTATGTCAAAATACAACTTTTACCACCGAACAATGTGGGTCCTTTGTGCCACTTGGCCACGAAATATTTCCAGGAGAAGTGTTTCATTTGTTATTAAATTCAGTGGATCCTTCAGACACTCCAGTACCCTCTCTTCTATATTCAGAACCAATCTATTTCACAACTGGACCTCGTTCAAAAATACAACTCCCACGCGAAGGGAATGTAATGCAACTTCCTGGATTGAGTACCTGTCAACGGGTTAGATTTACTCTCTTTGCACCTGAAAATGTTACCGTTCATCTCAACTTGGTTACCACCCCAGGGGGCAAGGACACTACTGTAATAATCAATGTGACCCACTGCCCCCCTGGTCTCACCTTAAGCAAGCGTGGACGCAATTCCAGGTGTATGTGTAGTGACTTTATTCTCAACACCTTGGAGTCCTCATGCAATCAAACTCGGGGGACAGTAGTCAGACCAGAACACTACTGGTTGGGCACAGAGACAGTCGATGGCAATCGTTCAGTCGCATTCATACCAACATGTCCGATAAACTACTGCAGAGAAGGTGTAACAGAGGTTGATTTGACCACGGCCGATCCACTCTGTGTTTCCGGACGCACTGGTATTCTCTGTGGTTCCTGTAAAAAAGGTCTCAGCGTTGTATTTGGATCACCTGAATGCAAAAGGTGTTCCAATGCAAATATTGCCTACATCGTAATCTTCATACTTTTGGGGCTAATATTGGTATCCGTCATGTTTCTTCTGGATCTCACCATCACTACTGGAACAATCAATGGTCTCCTCTTTTATGCCAATATTGTGAATATCGACAGCAACATATATTTCAGAGGAACTGGTCAGCAATTTTTCCTTGTGTTTATCTCGTTGTTAAATCTTGAGCTGGGTTTTCCTCTCTGTTTCTATGATGGTATGAAAGAAAACGCCAAACTTCTGCTACAGTATGTCTTCCCCATATACTTGGTCCTCCTAATGCTTGCAATAAATCGTCTCAGTCAGTACACGACAATCATGAGACGCATTCTCAGCAAATTTGATGGAATCCACATCTTTGCCACCATAAGTTACATGATCTTCAGCAAGTTACTGCTGACTATAACCTATTCCACCACATTTGCCATGTTTGTCTCAGAGGATTCGAGCCAGAACAGATTCGTGTGGTTCTATGATGGAAGTTCAAATGTTAACGATCCGTTGACAATAATTACAACTTTGGTGGCCTGTGTGGTATTTGTTGGCCTAATCCTGCCATACATACTTGTCATTACTTTCCACAAGTATATTAGGAAAGTCACTTCATCTGTAAAGTACATTAGGAAGGTGATGTCATCTGTATGGCTAAATGCACTTATTGATGCTACCTGTGCTCCCTACAAAGACCACATGAGATACTGGTTTGGGGTACGGTTGATACTTATCACTATTCTCTACTTTATTATCTCCAATGTAAGTACCCACAACCCATATCTGGCACTCACAATTCAGCACGGCTTCATGGTTGGCTATGCATTCTTACAAATATTTTTGCAGCCATTTAAGCAACGGTCAATTGCTATCCTGGACATGTCATTTATCTTAAACCTCATACTCCTGACTATTGGAACTTCCTATATACAAAGGGATGATGGGAGGATAGAGGATCAAAGTGTTTTGGTAGCAATTTCAGTCAGTATTGCCTTCGTAACATTTGTCGGTATCCTCATCTACCATATAGGGAAACGTCTATATGCAATACAAGTAGTCAAGATGAGAACTGATTCACTGTTTGAAAAGGCCAAGGAACACTATCAGAGGGGTATAGACAAGATAAAGAACTTCTACAGAAGGCTAAAAAGTAAGAAACGTGAAGATATACTGGATGTACGTGAAATCAGTGAACTTATGGCAATGCATGACATGGCACCACAAATCCCTGTCTATAGACATAAACCCAAATCCAAGTTAGTTTCCCCTGTAAACTCCCGAAGATCTCCATCACTGCATCCTCCCTCCCTCTTTGTAAGTGATGTAGAATCAGACAATGAGTTGAGGGAACCAGTGCTTGACTTGGTGGATCATCAAAGTAAACAAAAAAGTTTACCAGTTGGACTGCTGTGTCAACCACAAGGAATGCAGTATCTGAATGCACCAAATGCAGTTACTCTGGCACTTCACCCTGTTGCCCTATGTCGGTCTGCATCTACAGCTGGAAATTGCCGGTTTACCAGATCTTATTCTCCCACAACCTCCTATGTTACCATTGAAGATTCAGTATGTTCACCAGATGACGTTGAATTGAGGAGAGAACCTTTACCTAACATCAGACACACTTCTTAGACCATATTTGAGTACAGGTGCAAGTTTCTTGTATTGTGAATGACATTGCATGTTAATTTTTAGTCAACTGGTCCCAAGGTCAAAGGTTAGATCAATACATTCTTCGTACATGCATACCAGTGCAGAATAGGAATTACAGATCTATATTTTTATGACTGTGGGGACTTTCCTTCGTTCTATGGCATAATATGGTTTCCAAAATTCATGTGCCAAAGTTCAAGTCTGAGTACAACTACCACTGTATATAACACAGCTTGCTTTGTTGAGGTATAAGATGTTCCAGAAATTTGAGGTAAAAGGATAGTTGCAATTCTTTGTATACTGTGGCTATAGTGCCTACTACTAAGTAAACCACAAAATAAGGCCATATGTTACTTAATTTCATCTTATCACAGATCATAGTACAAGCCAGTTATATATGTGAGTGCCTCTGAGTACACACTGGTATCTTCATAATTATTAACCCTCAGTAGCAAGGGCTACTGTATCTGTGTGTCTGACATACATTTTCTTAGACGCAGTAATCTTACACATTGAAAGACCAACGTCTTTGGCCAACACAGCGCAGATTATTATAAGTAGCCTTCTCCAGCTGGGCCAGTATATTCTTGTGAGGTCTTCATGCAATGCAAGATAAGGAGGATGGCATTACCATCCCATGTTTTGTGTTGCAGTAAGTACATTAACTTTGCAGTGGAACCCTGCTGTATACACTCTCCCCTTGCCTGTGGTATATGTAATTATAGCCCTAGCTGTTTTTCATTATGAAGTTCACATACCAATCAAGTATAACACACAACCTGTTCTAGTTTGTAGCACAGTAATTTACAATATGTAAGCTAGTACTCTAAATTTAAATTTACAACACTGTGTGTGTTGACTCAGTGGGACAACCTAACAAACTCTACATCTCTACATTATATTTGGAAGGTGGTATTACTCCGGAGAAAGTGGTCGGAAGCGTCGCCATGCCCCCCTCTGGGGGGGCTCTCCCCTTGCGGGGACCACACCCCTCCATAGAATTGGAGAAACATGAAGCGAAAAGCTGCAGAAGAGACTACTGGTCCACTAGTTCGTCCACTTAAGAATCAAACTCTGTGGAGTTTCCACAGAAAGAATTTTGCTCAGACAGAAAGTAACTGAAACTTTAGCATAATAAATTATATAGGATGAATTCACTGTTTCCATAATAGAGCTGGTAAAGAGCCATTGCATGCATATCCTGGAATATTCAATAAAGAAGCAGCAAAGGCTTTTAAGCAAATTGATAAGGATGGAGTAGTGGCAAGTATGCCAGAGCCTCAAGAAATGGCAAAAGGGAAGGAATATGAATTGGAAAACCAGGATATTTAAGTAATAGAACCTAGAAAACCTTCACTAGGGAACCTTATGGCATTAGTGTACTAGGAAACCTGGCATTAATGTAACCTAGAACCTTATGCCATTACTGTACTAGGAAACCTAGAACCTTACACTGTAAAAATATTAAGTTTGTATTAAACCATGGTATGGTTATCTCAGTTGCATCTTCTCTGGTGTTTACTGTGATTTCCCTATGGTGTGTAGCTATCACTATAATTGGCGGTCAATATTCTCAAAAACAGAAACCATGCAGTAATAGTACAAACATCCTTTTGGTTGCCAATAGTAATTATGGTGATACACACTATGGTTTCTGAGAATATTGACCATGCACCAATTATAGTGATACACACAATAGGGAACTCACAGTAAACACCAGAGAAGATGCAACTGAGATAACCATACCATGGTTTAATACAAACTTAATATTTTTACAGTGTACAACCTGTCTTGGTATTCAAAAGATATGTAGAACATAATTACTATGCAATTTATCTGATTACATACATGAGTACAAACTACTCCTCCATTACATTTCAATACAGAAGTATAATACAGTGGGGTTGTGTACTTGACTACCTCAGTGAGATAAGGAAGGAGTATCTTAAGATATACAGACATCATACCTTATGGATATCCTATACCTCTTGGGAGTTTGTAGTTACAAAAAATAGCTATGTTGCAACTGAGGTAACCATACCTAATGGTTAAAATAACTACCCATTTTTTGCAGTGTGCATGCATGGTGTAAAGAGACAAAATGCAGTACACAACGTTTCGACCTACTCGGTCTTCGACAGGTGTGCAGTGCATGGCATGTACAGGCAATTTATACACAATACATAGAGACAGGGAGGCTGGCAAATCAGTGCAGAGAACCTAGAACCTTATGGTAATATACAACCAAGTTGAAACTTTATATAGAGACAAACTTTAGCCTTTGGATTCTTGAAAAAACGAGCACTTCATGAAAATAAAGTACTGGGTCATTTGAAAAACTAAACACCTTTTAACATTTAATTGAGTGATAAATATTAGTTTGCTATGATAATTTGGTATGTGTAATCAATTTCAGTTTGATGAACTAAATGACTTGGGCAGAGGCGGCGGAACTTTGTAGGTTTTAGGGGGGCACAAGATCATAGCTTCTCTGGGTACATGTACCACAACCCCGCATGAGCAGTAGTCTAATGTGACCATTACCCCCAATTTAACGTAGGCCATATTCCGGTCAGGGAGACTATACGATACATCATCATGTATACGAATGAGCGGAGCGACAAGCGTACTCAGCGCGTAATATCGACGCATGCGCATTGGCACGACGTGCGACAAATTGACATCAGTAGGCTAGCTCCGCTCGCCGATAATTTTAGGGGGGCACGTGCCCCCTGTGCCCCGGTGGTTCCGCCGCCTATGTTGGGGTATATGGGATTTGGGATTTCATTCTCTGGAGAGAAGTTGCAGATTGCTGGAACCTCTACCACCACATCATCGTTCACACCTTCTGTGGTTGAGTACCTACATGCCCTAGTCAGAGTTGGTATGTATGATAGTAGAGACTCATGTTATATGTCATATTTATTATGGAATATTTTCACAGCAAATCCACCTCCTTTGGCTAAGTGCTGCCGTTCCTGTGGACACCCTCCTGTTCACAATACAAGGGTAGATTTCAACTCCACACCACTACTCCAGCCAACCTCCACGACCAATTGCAGTTAAATAAGGGGAAAGAATGCTAACCGAATCATGGAGAGTGCCACCCAGACACGGAAAGAGACTGCCAGTTGGAAGAGAAAGCCAGATGGAAGTGCCATTCAGACAGCGGAGGAGAGTTCTAGCCGGGGGAAGGAGAGGAGTGTCAGCCAGATGGAGGAAGAGAATGCTGGCCAGACATAGAAGAGTGTCAATCAGACAGCGGAGGAGGAGAGTGCCGGCCGGACAGAGGAGGAGAGTGCCAACCAGATAGCGGAGAAGGAAAGTGCCAGCCGGAGCGAAGGAGGAGAGTGCCGGCCAGACAGAGAAGAAGAGTGCCAACCAGACAGCAGAGGAGGAGAGCGCCGACTGGGTAGAAGAGAGGATGGAGGAGGAGAGTGCTGGCTGGGTAGAAGAGGGGATGGAGGAGGAGAGTGCCTCAGACAAAGCACCCTCTGGCCCTGATGAACAATCTTCTAGTGCTAGAGCCTCAGACTCCAATCAACTCCCCCCATATTTCAAGGAGTCTGCTAAACAGCTGTCCTCTCTATTCTCCAATAATCTTCCGTCAACTAGACCACTGATCTCTTCTATCTCCTCTAGATCACTTCCATCAGTCTCTTCCAATACACTTCCAAGGTCCAAGAATCCTTTTCTGGTCTCCTCCTCCAAGAAGAACCTGCTTCCCATCATCTCCTCTCTTTCCACTGCAGCCAAGGCTCCTAAGTCAGTCTCAAAAGTTGCAGCCTCTAAGATCAGGCCAGAAGGTACCAAAACCTCAGTAACCACCATATCTTCTAGGAGGAGAGCGGTATTTGGATCTCTGCCCTTGATTTATATGCACATGACAAGCAAGTGCTTGAGTCAACCAACTGGGTAAATGATAACATTATCTCAGCAGCACAGCATTTGCTGAGGGACCAGTGTAAGGGAGTATTTGGGTGGAATAGCCCTCAGTGTACTAAGCAAAGTTTAACTGAGAAATTCCCTCCCATTCCAGCTAAATCGCTGTTCGTGCAAATTCTACATGTCGGAAACTGCCATTGGATTACATCCACAAATATTAATGCCCAAGGCGGTAACTTATCTTACAGCCCAAACACTGTCCGAGTGTATGACAGTATGATGAATTTAGAGGTTTCATTGGCAACACAGCTCGACATTTGTCAATTTCTGAAACCTGAAGCAGACAGGATCATCTTTGATGTCATGAATGTTGATCAACAACAAAACACTCATGACTGTGGCATATATTCAATTGCCTTTGCAACGGAACTGCATATGGACATGATCCTGTCCTACCCAAGTTCAAAGCAGGAGAAATGCGCTCACATCTGCTACACTGTTTGGAGAAGAAAAAGATTGAACGTTTTCCCTCAAGTGGCACACGCAACATCTGAATGGGAAAAAGGGTGAGAAAGTCGATCCCAATCATTGTGTATTGCATTTGCCGTCTTTTCAATGATCCTACACTTCCGATGGTAGAGTGTAACAGTTGTAGGGGGTGGTTTCACACTCATGTTACCATCCCCTCTGACACCAAAGCGAAATGGCAGTGTAACAAGTGCAAAAATGTCATTTTAGAAATGAAATAACTGTACATTATAGTTATCACTTAAAACCACAATTAATGAAAAACTGATCCATATATACATTATAATTAGTCACTATTCAAAATCTGATTGTTCATCCTCACTGCTCTCTTCATTGTTGCTATCATCATCATCATCATGATCTATAATGGCAAATGCTGCTTTACATGCAGAATAATGATATTCAGCATTCCTAAGACGTGTCTTTAAAAGGGCAATCACACCAAATGAGTATTTGTCACATGGTTCAAGACTAAGTAGGTGCTTGTTGATAGCAGACTTCAGCTTAAACCAATAGTCTAAGGTGTTTAGTCTTTCTTTCTCAAGATGAGCAAGCTCTTCTTCAACAGTAGATATGCTTGAATGAGATCTTTCTTTGTGCCCCATGTCATGGCTATGTTTGATTGCTGATTTTGCTCCCAGAACTTAGCATCTGGACACAATACATCTTGTAGGGAGCATGTTTCATCACCAATAGTGGACAAGATGGAATATTGTAGTTGTCTGGGATGTTCCGAGCTGTTGCAGTCTCCTTTGTAACGCTCTTTGAGAGATGCTTTGCTATCTTCTGCCCATCTGCATGACAAAAATTCACTTTAATCACTACTAAATTGGATAAATTCTCTGACCTGCATATTTAGCCTTCAGATTTAGAAGATAATGCCATCTGACTACAGCAGCCCTCAAAGATGAATGTAGTGCTTCTTTCCTATTTAGAAGGGTGGCATGCTGTGCAGCTATGTAATCCTTATCGGTTTTCTTCCAGCGTTGTTTTACACCAACTTGATACTCGAAATTAACAAGCTGACTTTCCGCTCTATAATACAAAATAATACCTTCTTTTCTACCAGGAATCCTTCCAGAAACTGACCTGAAGATCCTTTCACGAAGTTGTGCCATGTCTTTGGCTGAAGGTACACTCACCATACTCACCAGAGCATCCCTATTTTCAGAGTAACGTAAAGTGTGGCAGTAGAGTGTGGCACTTTAACATGTTACTTGTAGCTATATACCTCATACTGTAATACGACTCAAGCATATGGTGATAGTTCAGGTGCCAGTCAAATGTAACTCAGCAATGTATATAATGACATTACAACATAAGAAAGCAATTAGAACATACCAGTTTTTTTGACTGAAAAACTAACTGTTACCTTTTCTTCCTCTATCCACTCTTTGACCAACTTTTCAGAGAGAGAGACTGTGATGCAGATACATGATAGCTCACAATTTATGTTATGTTTACAATATTACACCTGGAGCTGCAGCTGACAAGTGATGAAACTTTTCTGCTGCAATCTGATATATTCCTCTCGCTCTTCTCCATCGGTGAACCAACAAGGATGCTGTAAAATGTAGTGTGATAAATAAGGTAGAAATAAAGTGTGTTGTTGTTGTTATAACTCATTTAATATCTAAACAAATCAGCTAGTTTGCAAGCAGACCTAGATTGTGCTTTCTTTTAAATCCATAGTAGAGAAGGGCATAGCTTAGAACGTCGATACGATGTGATGGCCTCATTTCTTTAGTCATTCTATTAAATCGTCGCAAATATGACCATAGTCTCTCCATCACCTCCCCATCTGTGAGTCCAAATCCATCACAGCATTGGGGACTGTACAATACCTATATATTTATTACTCTATTCAACTCTTTTATTGCTTCATGGAGCTCATACGTACCTGATAAGATGGGTTGTGGGCGAAAGCGTGAAAAGCAGGAATAGCAAACTTTATTAGCAGCAGTTGCTCTCAGGATCATTTTTCTATATACGATATGAAGCTCAACAATACCACTGATATGGAACTAAGCATATCTTGCCTTTAAGTGGAGAACCAGGGTACATGCAATGTCATACATGACCTTGAGTTCCACATCTGCTGGTTTTCGTTGGGAAATTTGGTCCAATAGCCACACAGCATATGCAATTCTACCAACGTCCAGTAATTGATCATGAGTCAGTAATAAACAGCAGTCATGGGTGGTAATTGAGTCAGTATGATAACCTTTCACCATGTTTTAGATTGACAAAAAGGTATGGAAACTCATGTCGACAGGCAGACCAAAAGACAGCAGTTTCTTCAAGAGCATGATACCTCTGCACTGAACGCAGAGCATCTCCTGTGCTGCAAAATCACTGCAAGACTATAGCACACAAAACCTCAGGGGAAACAACACATTGAGTATGCATACCTTTGATATCTTAATAGGTGCCGATGTAACAACAAACTCGTCCAAAGATACCTGGTCACCAAAGAAAAAGTGACCATGAATGGGCTCCCTGTGACTTTTCCCAGCAGCCTTCTTGTGATGTAGCCCAAACAAGGCATCCATGGACAGGAACAAGCTTCCTGATTCCTATAATGACTTTGCTTGAGAGCATACATGTATAGCTCACAAATACACCCACCTTAGGGCATGCTGGACACACATTCCCATTATCCAAATCCGAACAAATGAAGTGCATGTGGCGTAATTCCACTCTCACACATCTGCCAATGATAATATACTCACTTGATTCTAAAATAACTACAAGTAAATAAAAAATTTAGGAAATTTGAAGTCTAATATAGGGATTGCATAAAAATGAACAGAGACAAGATTGGCTCACAGACATGCTGTGTACATCAACATACCTTTTAGTACATTGATGTATATAGCATGCCTGTGAGTCAATCTTGTCTCTGTTCATTTTTATGCAATCCCTATATTAGACTTCAAATTTCCTAATTTTTTTATTTACTTGTCTCTTGTTATTTTTTTACTATTGTACGCAATACTTCTCACTAGCACATGCTCACCATATCCATAAAACATCTGGCCCTTTATTGCTATAGGCCCTAATAATCACACTCTGAGATGTATGATTAGTAGGGTGTGGTTTGGTTACTAATGAGGAAAGCTGCGTACACGAACTATGCTAGTAACGTATTATCGGCTGAGCAAACCTGCTAGCAACGTACTATTGGCTGAGCAAACATGCTAGCAACGTACTGTCCGTCACCCATGCTTTGGCTTGGTAGCGTGCCGCTACTCTAGCAGATGGTACATACGTAGAGTAGTGCCTGGCAGAGAGCTAGAGTTACCAAAAGGAGTCATTTGGTGGCACTGGCAAAATTTTGAACAACCTGCCACAGTCTGGCCATAGAGACAGGGAGATACCACAAACCACCAATTCCTCCGGAACAACGCTTTTGTACATCCTGCAATATTAAATGGAAGTGTCGATGATGAATATCATTTTATTACTGAATGTCAAGAGTTGCAGCACTTCAGGAAATGCCTGTATGAAACAGCAGGGAAATACAATACACAATTCCACAACTTACCTAACAGAGACAAAATGTGTTTTTTATTTGAAACTAGCAACACACCTACAATTAGAAATATTAGCCTGGTTTGTATTTATGTCTTTTAATTATACGTAGGAAGCATACCTCTTATTAAATAGTTGTTGTTTTTTTTGTTTTGACTAATGGCCACCTTGGGCTTTCTAAGTCATTAAAATTCCCGTAAGTGATGCAAAGGCGCATAATTTCACTTGCGGGCATGCGCAACGCCGACGTAGCTGGGAACGAGCGTAAATGCGGTTCACGGGATTTCCGTCATGCGGAAGTGTATCGCGGATGGCATGCACAACGCCGACGTAGCTGGGAACGAGCGTAAATGTGGTTCACGGGATTTCCGTCATGCGGAAGTGTATCGCAGATGATGAAATTCAGGCCATGTGTCATAACCCATAATCCTGTCTATTAGTAACCTCTTTGCGACGAGGACAGAAGGATTTTTTGTGAGTTTATAAGCATGTGTATTGATATTGTAACTCGCTATTTTTACCGTCAACATATATAGGTGTGAGTTTTGTGGCAGTATATGCATAAATAGTATCTATGGTATATGTACCCATGCACGAAGCACGGACCTCTACTAGTGTATTTTGAGGGACCCATGTCTATATTTACTTTATTCATTTCGCAGGAGAATCTGCGAATTCGGAGGGTCATTTCATTATGTCGTGTGGTGTAATGTGGAGGACTTTTGCAGTATCAACGCTTTGTGTCTTCTACGTTTTTGTCTTCATTCCTCTCATTTGTCCACATAGCAGCGCTTTACACATCAGGGTCAACTCCAAGGAAAGGTTTGGAGACATCCCTCTTCTGCAGTGGTACCTGTGTACTACAGGACTCAGTTCAAACTTCGTTATAGACATATCAGCTGGTACATACACAATAAGTGGTGGACCATTCTGCATTATCAGAAATCAGAAAAATATAACTTTGCGGGGTGAGCCTGGGACAGAGATTCGTTGTTCAGATGAAGGACGAGGGATGGCATTTTTTAACATCAACAACTTGAAACTTGAAAATCTGGTGTTTAGTAACTGTGGAATGGTGGTACCAAGTGTATTCCCTGGAGATGGCTATGTCACTGCCAACGACACCTATGCATATCTAGGCGCAATGCAACGAGCAGTTCTTCTCCTTCTCCACTGTACTAACATTACGTTGGAGAATTTGACTATAGATAAGTCCCATGGCTTTGGTGTACTTGCCATAAATCCTATGCAAAAGACAGTGGCTAGAAACGTGATAATAAAAAGTACCAATAGCCTGGGTCCAGCAGACTCTTGTAACTTTACAGATTTATATTGTTCAGGAAGTGGTGCTGTGTTTCTATATGCCGACACTGACATTACTCACTCACGGATTGAACCTGGACAATTGCAAACATTCAGTCTTGATGTCATTAACTGCAGCTTCACTAACAACACTAACATTCTGCCAGTTTCTTTGCTAGTTGAACTTCATGATACCCTTGGTAGTCCGATTCAGACACAACCCATATTGTTGACTGGAGCCTCTGGCCTGGCAGTATACGTAGGGCAGTTGGAATACCACATTGATGTGAGAATCATTAACTCCACAGTGCAGCACAACACTGGTAATGTCACTGGAATGACACTAATGCACATTAATAGTCTGTGTAACAGTAAAATCCAAATGGATGGTGTGCTATTCAGTCACAACAGCAACGAAAATGGTTGGGGAGGTAGTTTGACCATTGGTGTGATATCATTTTTGGATTTTCTAAAGAAACCTAAAATTTGTGATTTTCTAAAGCCCTACCAACCTGAAATTCATGATCTCGTGGAGATAAGTCATTCAACTTTCAGTCATAATGTTGCCAAAAATGGTGGTGCTAGTAACCTTTACGTGACACCCCAGAATATCTCTGACTTGAGGGTTATCTTCAGAGAGACAAAATTTACCAAGAACATTTCTCCCTCTGGAGCAGCTTTTATTTCTTATCAGTTCCGCTCACTCATCAACAGCAGAAACACATTCATTCTGTTAGAGGATGTGCAAGCATTTGAAAACTATCATCCTCTCTCTGCGTTGTCAAAAGATTCTCCAGAGGACTCGGCAGTTTTCGTGATCAATAATAACTACAATGTCACCGTAGTTGGCACAAAAGGAAAGGGCAGTTTCTTCTACGACAACCCAGTCAGTGTATTTCGGACATCGGGAACTAACGTGATTTTGGGTGGTACCATTCTCTTTAAGAATAATCAAGGGTTCAATGGAGGTGCTCTCAGTCTACTTGATAACTCAGTTTTGTTTATTCATAATGGGTCATCACTGAACTTTACAAATAACACTGCTCTCACTCGAGGAGGTGCCATCTACTCGAACACTCTCGGAGCCTCTGTTTCTACAACGTGTGCTATTCAGTTTCTTGGAGAGAAACGTATTGCAATTGAAGAAGAACAACTTCAGCATCTCAACGTTTCGATTACTTTCTCTGACAACAGTGCTGCAAATGCAGGTAACTCTGTATATGGCAATCCACTCTATTACTGCAACTTTCTGTCCATGTCTGCAGTTGACCATGTAGATCTAATAAGTGGAAATGAAAAAATCTTATATGATCATGTTTTTAATTTTAAAAACTCAGCCGATAATAGACATGCCGAAGTAAGTTCTCTGCCAGAAGAAATCTGTGTATGTCAAAATACAACTTTTACCACCGAACAATGTGGGTCCTTTGTGCCACTTGGCCACGAAATATTTCCAGGAGAAGTGTTTCATTTGTTATTAAATTCAGTGGATCCTTCAGACACTCCAGTACCCTCTCTTCTATATTCAGAACCAATCTATTTCACAACTGGACCTCGTTCAAAAAAACAACTCCCACGCGAAGGGAATGTAATGCAACTTCCTGGATTGAGTATCTGCCAACGGGTTAGATTTACTCTCTTTGCACCTGAAAATGTTACCGTTCATCTCAACTTAGTTACCACCCCAGGGGGCAAGGACACTACTGTAATAATCAATGTGACCCACTGCCCCCCTGGTCTCGCCTTAAGCAAGCGTGGACGCAATTCCAGGTGTATGTGTAGTGACTTTATTCTCAACACCTTGGAGTCCTCATGTGATCAAACTCGGGGGACAGTAGTCAGACCAGAACACTATTGGTTGGGCACAGAGACAGTCGATGGCAATCGTTCGGTCGCATTCATACCAACATGTCCAATAAACTACTGCAGAGAAGATGTAACAGAGATTGATTTGACCACGGCCGATCCACTCTGTGTTTCCGGACGCACTGGTATTCTCTGTGGTTCCTGTAAAGAAGGTCTCAGCGTTGTATTCGGATCACCTGAATGCAAAAGGTGTTCCAATGCAAATATTGCCTACATCATACTCTTCATACTATGGGGGCTGATATTGGTATCCGTCATGTTTCTTCTGGATCTCACCATCACTACTGGAACAATCAATGGTCTCCTCTTTTATGCCAATATTGTGAATATCGACAGCAACATATATTTCAGAGGAACTGGTCAGCAATTTTTCCTTGTGTTCATCTCGTTGTTAAATCTTGAGCTGGGTTTTCCTCTCTGTTTCTATGATGGTATGAAAGAAAACACCAAACTTCTGCTACAGTATGTCTTCCCCATATACTTGGTCCTCCTAATGCTTGCAATAAATCGTCTCAGTCAGTACACGACAATCATGAGACGCATTCTCAGCAAATTTGATGGAATCCACATCTTTGCCACCATAAGTTACATGATCTTCAGCAAGTTACTGCTGACTATAACCTATTCCACCACATTTGCCATGTTTGTCTCAGAGGATTCGAGCCAGAACAGATTCGTGTGGTTCTATGATGGAAGTTCAAATGTTAACGATCCGTTGACAATAATTACAACTTTGGTGGCCTGTGTGGTATTTGTTGGCCTAATCCTGCCATACATACTTGTCATTACTTTCCACAAGTATATTAGGAAAGTCACTTCATCTGTAAAGTACATTAGGAAGGTGATGTCATCTATATATGGCTAAATGCACTTATTGATGCTACCTGTGCTCCCTACAAAGACCACATGAGATACTGGTTTGGGGTACGGTTGATACTTATCACTATTCTCTACTTCATTGTCTCCAATGTAAGTACCCACAACCCATATCTGGCACTCACAATTCAGCACGGCTTCATGGTTGGCTATGCATTCTTACAAATATTTTTGCAGCCATTTAAGCAACGGTCAATTGCTATCCTGGACATGTCATTTATCTTAAACCTCATGCTCCTGACTATTGGAACTTCCTATATACAAAGGGATGATGGGAGGATGGAGGATCAAAGTGTTCTTGTGGCACTTTCAGTCAGTATTGCCTTCGTAACATTTGTCGGTATCCTTGTCTACCATATAGGGAAACGTCTATATTCAATACGAGTAGTCAAGATGAGAACTGATTCACTGTTTGAAAAGGCCAAGGAACACTATCAGAGGGGTATAGACAAGACAAAGAACTTCTACAGAAGGCTAAAAAGTAACAAACGTGAAGATATACTGGATGTACGTGAAATCAGTGAACTTATGGCAATGCATGACATGGCACCACAAGTCCCTGTCTATAGACATAAACCCAAATCCAAGTCAGAAAACTCCCGAAGATCTCCATCTTCACATCCTCCCTCCCTCTTTGTAAGTGATGTAGAATCAGACAATGAGTTGAGGGAACCAGTGCTTGACTTTGTGGATCATCAAAGTAAACCAAAAAGGAATCATAGTTTACCAGTTGGACTGCTGTGTCAACCACAAGGAATGCAGTATCTGAATGCACCAAATGCAGTTGCTCTGGCACTTCACCCTGTTGTTCTATGTCGGTCTGCATCTACAGCTGGAAATTGCCAGTCTACCAGATCTTCTCCCACAACCTCCTATGTTACCATTGAAGATTCAGTATCTTCCCCAGATGACATTGAATTGAGGAGAGAACCTTTACCTAACATCAGACACACTTCTTAGACCATGTTTGAGTACAGGTGCAAGTTACTTGTATTGTGAATGACATTGCATGTTAATTTTTAGTTAACTGGTCCCAAGGTCAAGGTTAGATCAATACATTCTTCATGCATGCATACCAGTGCAGAATAGATATGACTGTGGGGATGTCTGGTTACTTTCCTTCATCCTATGACATGATGTAGTCTCCAAAATTCATGTGCCAAAGTTCAAGTCTGAGTACAACTACCACTGTATATAACACAGCTTGCTTTGTTGAGGGGTATAAGGGGTTTCCAAGATACCAGTGTGTACTCAGAGGCACTCGAGTAACTGGCTTGTAATATGATCTGTGATAAGATCAAAGTAAGTAACCATATGGCCTGGTTTTCTTAGAGCGATGTTATAGTAGGGCACTAGCCACGGTTTACAAAAAATTGCAACTATCTTTTTACCTCAATTTTTTGGTATCTTCATATACCTTCAGTGTGCATGCACAGCGAGGGCTACTGTATCTGTGTCTGACATACATTTTCTTAGACACAGTAATCTTACACATTGAAAGACCAACATCACAGCGCAGATTATTATAAGTAGCCTTCTCCAGCTGGGCCAGTATATTCTTGTGAGGTCTTCATGCAATGCAATATAAGGAGGATGGCATTACCATCCCATGGTTTGTGTTGCAGTAAGTACATTAAACTTTGCAGTGGAACCCTGCTGTGTACCTTACCTGTGGTATATGTAATTATAGCCCTAGCTGTTTTTCATCATGAAGTTCACATACCAATCTTGAGTACAACACACAACCTGTTCTAGTTTGTAGCACAGCAATTTTACAATATGTCAGCTAGAGTTTATAAAATTTACAACACTGTGTGTGTTGACTCAGTGGGACAACCTAACAAACTCTACATCTCTACATTATCTTTTGAAGGTGGTATCTGTAGTTCTTCATCGGAGAACTGGGCAAAGTAGTCTCTGTACCATTGCACGTAGTCTCTCTTCTCCTGTG